>MEHQ01000104.1:203276-242786 GCA_008828725.1 Saccharina japonica
AAGCGTTGGTGTGGTGCATGCAGCAACTGAGATAATCGCCACTACCTGTGTGTGTTTTTCACATTAAACCTTCCTTTCTACCCGTCAACATCCAGCACACTCAGTGTCCGTGCCGATTCTTCATCCAAAAAAGGTACCAGTTCTGTGGTCACAAAACTACGACACAGAGATACTACGCTCAGTGCAGTAAGCAGAGCAGACAATGCAATGCCATATACGACAGGCAAAACCTACCTTCATTTTGTTTTGGTTATTTCCCGTTCTCTTTCCGGGACTCGCGTGTGTTACACGAGAACGAAACAGATCTGAGTAGGAAGTGCCACGTATCCGTTGCATGGGTGGCGCCCAAGGGAATGGAGACGGAGGGTGGGGGGGTTCGTACGGAAACCACGGCGGACGGAAGCAGGAAAAAAGACGGCAAACAGAGTAGGTACCATACCGACTAGCTGGTAGAACCTGCCTGTACTACGGGCACAAACCTGCCTCGGCTGGCTGGAAGGTGCTTTTGGTGTGCTCCGGCTGCTTGTCCTTTTCTGTCGTTCTTAGTCTTGCTCTGTTGGCGCTGTTTTCGGTCCATTTCATTTCATTTCGGTTCATTGCATTTCGTTTTTTATTGGATGTAGCATCTCTGGGAGAAGCACGACACATTTTCTTTTGTTGTTGTCATGCTTTAGTTCGGTTGCTTGATTGGTGAATTTCTTCAGAATATTTACTTTTTATAATTTTTTCCTTTTCGCTTGTTTTCTTTTTTCTCTTTTGTCTCTTGCATGCACCTGGATTGCTAGCAGGGTAGGTCTTGCCTGTCTTATATGGCATTGCATTGTCTGTTCTGCTTACTGCACTGAGCGTAGTATATCTGTCGTAGTTTTGTAACCACTAAACAGGTACCTTTTTAGGATGAAGAATCGGCACGGACACTGGGTGTGCTGGATGTCGACGGGTAGAACGGAAGGTTTAATGTGAAGAACACACACACGCCCTGCTAGCAATCCAGGTACATGCAAGAGAAAAAAGAGAAAAAAAATAAAAGCGAAAACAATAAGTAATGAAAAGTAAACATACTGAAGCCAATCAACAATCAAGCAACCAAACAAAAGCATCGCAAGAACAAAAACAAAAGTGTCGTGCTTCTCCCAGACGAGGTGCGACATCCAATAAAAAGAAACCAGATGAAATGAAACGAAATGAAATGAATATGGACCGAAAAAACAGCGCCAACAGAGCCAGGCTAAGAACGACAGAAAAGGACAAGCAGCCGGAGCACACCAAAAGGACCTTCCAGCCAGCCGAGGCAGGTTTGTGCCCGTAGTACAGGCAGGTTCTATCAGCTAGTCGGTCTGGTACCTACTCTGTTTGCCGTCTCTTTCCTGTTTTCTTCCGCCGCGGTTTCCGTACAAACACCCCCACTCTCCGTCTCCATTCCCTCGGGCGCCACCCATACAACGAATACGTGGCACTTCCTACTCATTTCCGTTTGGTTCTCGTGCCACACACGAGAGTCCAGGAAAGAGAAGAGGAAATAACAAAACCAACAAAATGAATACGTACGTAGCTAAGCAACCAAAGAACGTCCTAGGAGGGGCGGAGAGACAAAGGCAAAAACGATCACGGCAAAATAACTACGTAAAACAAAATAAATGATGCGAGGGGCTGTCGCATCGCTGTTGTGCCCCCCTTGAGAAGCTACAACAAGCAATACACCAAGAAAAACATTAAAAAACAAACAAACAAACAAACAAACAAAGGTTAAAAAAGACAACCATAAATAACCAAGGGAAACAAAACGCAGTTCGCCATCCACCAAGCCAGGTAGTACTTCTTCCTCATCACAGGTATAATAACGAGAGTAAAATTGAAACTAAAAATACGAAATAAACAAACACAACAAGGCCGCGTTCGAAGCAGCTACAGAGGTGCGCGGCACGGGTAGTCTAGGCGGGACTTACTAGTCAGCCTGGTACCTTGCTATTATGTCGGCTGTCTCTCTCCTGCTCTCATCAACCGCGGTTTCCGTACCACTGTTGCCTTCCCCCTTCCCAGTCTCTTGTGCACCCCCCGCAACGGATGCGTGGCGCTGTCTACTCAGTTCCACCTCGACCTTGTGCCACCGGACGATGAACTGTTCACCTGCTTCAAGGACCCCCCTGTACCACTTGCCCACTTGTAGGAACAGGTTTATTACGTTGAACTGGCAATGGTGCTTGTAGACCGTGAAACCTGCCGCAGACGGCGGATCGTGTAGGCTAGCTGCTACGAAGCAGCCAGCAGCCTTGTCGGGTGTCTGTTCGGTAGATATGTATCGGAAGCTTTATTAAATAATCGTGATCGTAAATCGCGATTAATCGCGATTTATATTCACGTTTTTTTATCGTGACGCGGGTCAACATTTTGTGATCCACGATCACCAGAAACCCCGATGAAATCGCGATCGTATCATACAACCCGATCTAAAACACTGCTCACGCAACAGTTGAAGCATTTTTGGTGAACAAAACATAAAAACGACGGAATAAGGAATCCCGAGGTGTTTAGGGTGTCGTTTTTCCCTTGAAGTTGGTTGGGTAGATCTTTGAAAACTCGACGGATTCGGGGTTATTGTCTAAGTCAGTCTCAGCCCAGTTTATTTGTTTCGTCTAAACAAATATGTGCACGAGATAAATCGAGCATCAAAGATGGGAGGGGAACTAAATGTAGACTTGATTCTCGTCCTCTGGGTAATTTCTCAAAATGCGTTAGAATAAAGCTTGTTCGTCTCATCACGGGGAGTTTAGTCCGAGTGATACTTTTTTCCTACTCGGTTTCGTGCGCTCAAACTAGCTCGTTAAAAAACGGCCGAAAACGGCTGGAAATGTTGGAACGATACACAGGAAAGAGACGGCAAACAGAGTAGGTACCAGTACCAGACCGACTAGCTGGTAGAACCTGTCTGTACTGCTGGCACGAACCTTCCTCAGCTGACTGGAAGGTAACTTGTCGTGTGCTCTGGCTGCCTGTCTTTTCATGTCGTTCTTAGTCTTGCTCTGTTGGCACTGTTTTTTCGGTTTATTTCATTTCATTTCGTTTCATTTCATTTGATTTATTTTTAACGGCATGTCGCATCTCCTCTGGGACAAGCACGACACTTGTTTATTTTTATTTTGTCATGCTTTTGTTTGGTTGCTTGATTGTCGATTGGCTCCAGTATGTTTTCCTTTCTATTATTTTTCCTTTTCGCTTTTTTCTTTCTTTTCTCTTTTTCTCTTGCATGCACCTGGATTGCTAGCAGGGTAGGTCTTGCCTGTCGTATATGGCATTGCTCTGTCTGCTCTGCTTACTGCACTGAGCGTAGTATCTCGGTGTCGTAGTTTTGTGACCACAGAACTGGCACATTTTTAGGATGATGAATCGGCACGGACACTGGGTGTGCTGGATGTCGACGGGTAGAAAGGAAGGTTTAATGTGAAGAACACACACACACCTTGATCACTCGATCATGGCAGAAAATGCTGAATTTTTTTATTTTAAATCTCAAACACGGCCGAGACAAAGTGGGTACGAGCAGCAAATGCAACATTTGATCGGGCGGACAACGAATATACGAATTTGTGTCAATAATATTGTTTCATGCCCGGGGTAATGCTTGGGTCGATAACAGCAAGTCTACCTGCCCTGCATGACCGCAACGACAAGTGATGACCAGGAGTCGAACTGTACAGACAACAGGGTTTGGCGTCTCAACGTTTGACTCAGTCCATCATACTCGTTCAAAATAGCCGTTGCATTTTGCAACGAAGTACAGGCAGTAGAGCCGCCAACAGCATCAGTACTCCATACGGCGGTAGGCAGCATCGCACAAGAACACGAGAACGAACGAGCATATTTTTGTGATTGCGATCAACATACAAGTGAACGCCGAGAACACATAGAGACAGACATCGTCAGCAGAGGCACTGGGAGGAGGTAAGGGCGCATATATAGCTTTACATAAGCTATTGGGTCGCGGCTATGGGAGCCTCCGCGAGTTGCGTGGGTTGTGTTCCAATGTCTTGCATTCTTGGCGGGGGTTGGGATGCAAGAAAGCGGTGAAAATTGTTTTGGGTAGGCATGGACTGTTCAGAGTACGAGTCGACACAGTAGTCACCCCAGTCAGTTTGAAGGCTCAGTTAATGATTCGCTACTGTACCTATTATACGAGTCCTACACACTTTGGAGAGTCCACAGTCAGATAATCAACAGCCGCCACAATGTTGTCAGGCATACGAGTCCTCGCTTATACCATCGCAGTATGATACCACGCGAAAAGGTGCAATAACCGGGTGATCCTCGGCTATGACAAGCTGGAATGCCCGTGGGTCCTCGCTTGTCCCATGAGTATGAGGACCTGGAAAGTATGTAATTTACTATTCGCTACTCGTACTACAGTACTGCACTGCTGCTGTGTAGTGTAGCTATATATAAGTCCCGCTCACTTCGCAGAGACCACAGGAAGGTACTACGCAGCAGTCAGAGGGGCTCAGAATCTTACATGTCTGAGGTTTCGGTTGTACCAACGCAGTCCAGTATTTTATATGATACCACGTGAAAGATGCAATGAGTGGTTGATCACTTGTACCAATCGTACGAGGAGCTTAGATGCCTTTGAGTCCTCGCTTGTCGCAAAGATATGATGAGCTGAGAGGTCTGTGGGTCCTCGCTTGTGCTAAGGTCACGAAGAGTTGATATGGATAATATTAATAAAAACTCATACGCGTTCGACAAGGGCTTCGAGTTCGTGTTTTGATGTATTAGTTGCAAGCCTGCTGGTGGCGCTACTTCTTGCGGCTTGTTGCGCTTGGTGTTATGTTTGCTGCATCTCTTTCAGCAGGGAGATCGTGCAGCACTCCGCAGTCGTTATTCCCGCTGGGTGTGACACTGCGATCTCGCGTGTATATACCGGGTGGGTCTAGGGATAGTGTGTATGGTATGCTCGTATCATACATACTTTTATAGACTACCTATAGCTGTGTCTACAAAACGCTTGCCAATTTTTGTACGCAACCAACCAGTCGTTTTTGTATCGTATGTAGCATCCTTTCAAAGGGAGTGCGATTAACGATCATTACCGCTGTACTACGGCTGTCGACGAAATACGGAGAGTGGGGGTGGTCGTCTGCAGTGTGAATCGACCCGACATCGTGTTCTTCTCCCGCCGTTGGCTTCTCCCTTGATGGTTTGTCCCTTCCGTGCAAGCAACTTATTCCAACACTTCCGTGTTATTTTACCATTTATTTTACTTGGCTGATTCCTATTTTGTTGTTGTTGGACATTTTCGCTTTTATAATTCTCCCTCAAGTATTTCTCTCCCTCAGGGTAAGGGCACGTATTACATGTAGATGTTAAAGGTAAGTTTTTAGTTGGAACTTTAATACTAAAAGTGGGCTCAATACTAGTTTGCTTTGCATAGTATTACTTTGGTTAAAGCGCGTGTTTGGGTGCCGACGTCCCGACGAATGGCACAGTGCTGTGTTATCAAATTCGAATAATGCCAACGAGTCAACGATTACCCGTGGGCAACCAACGAGAAAGGCGTGAGACGCTACGCGTTCTCCCCAGAGAGCCGCGGCCAGCGGCAGAATTTCTTGGATGGCACCAGCGAGGTCATAGTTCTTATGGTATCATGGGTGGCTGCGGTACTCCTACAGCCCCACGTGGGCAGCAGCGACAGGGTTACAACGACCGAACTTCTGAGCAAAGTCGTGACCTGGTCTGTGCTCGGGGGGTTTGCTAGGCGATTAAGGATGGAAAACTTGGTTTGCGACGGCTTTGTAATTGCTTGACGCGCCGTGGGTGCGTTCCTCTGTGCTGGTGATTGTCGGGCCACGTGCTGCGGCTTCTCCGGTGGCCCCTATCTATCAGGGAAGATGGATATCACCTCTGAAGCAGTCGACGGCATGGATCAATTTTGCGTGGCTTGCGTTTGGTTTAACATACATGTCACGTGAACAAACTCCCCCTCGGCAATGGCAGTCACGCGGCCCCGCCGCGTCTTGGTGACGTTTTTCCAATCAGACCCACAGCCTGTACAGAGTGTTGTGGCGACCGCTCTTGCGCGCGCACAAGACGAGCCTGAACGTACGTAGTGAGTCGAATTATTCCTTATCTTTATTGTATATTGCTGACACGTCCCCGGGGGGCACTACACTTTTTCCCCTCTTGGTTGTTCGGTTTTGTTTGCTCTTTGTTTTCCGTTTTTTTTTCTCTCTTTCAAAGCATTTGCATTGCTACTCGTAGCATACGGAGGTCTACCCTGCTTACTACATGATACTATACCGTACAGGACACCTATTCATAGTAAGAAACAGGAAATCTGATCCAGACTGGGGTTCGGTTTTGAGAGAGGGTGCTCTCTACACTAAAGACAATGTAACGACTCCCTAGCTTAATATCTACTGTACCTCTACATCTCCGCCTGGCTTTCTTATTAGCCTGTATATTCTTATATCTCGTGTACCTGTAGTATATTTGCGTCGTTTTTTTGTGACCCCAGATCTTTCATCTCTATTAGGAAAAGTCGGCACGGACACTGAAGAGTTTGATGTCGACGGGTAGAAAAATGTGTTTTATGTTGAAAACACACTGGGCCTGGAGAAAACGTACATCTCGGGTACCTCGGTATTGTTTTAACATGAACAATAGGCGGATAAGCCTAAAATGTACGCTCATTTTATCCTCTAAAGTAGTTGGCCGGTCGTCCCGGTGTTCTAACGGGTAGCCATGAAGCCAGTTAGGTTGGAAGTCGAGTGTTCGAGTCTCCGTCGTATGGAGATTTAAAACTCAGATGACACCAACCGTCGAGAGCAAACATTATAGCGCGGTAAGCACAACTCGACGAGAGTTGACGAGAGAAGAAATTTCTGAAATATTCTCGCGATAAAAATGCAAGGCAAGAACCGTATTGGGGGGGGAGGGAGAAGAGCCCACTTTGTGACCCCGGGTTTGAGTTACGACTAGGAAGGAGAGAAAGGAAGGCCGAATATATTAAAGGGGATAGACAAAAAGAAAACAATGTAGATGCGCGTCCGGCTGGCTCGGACTGTTGAATTTGTTATGCAATTTCGAAACAAACGACCAAGTGATCATCAATATTATACGTCGTACGTGCCCATAGATGTGCCCAAATAGAGGTGGCACACCACAACCAAGTCCAGGAGAACGTCTGTAGATAGATGTGCCCGATCCACAAATCGAACCTTTCGAAGCACAACGACTGCGTGGCACACGAAGCTAGCACGCCTCTGGTTAGGTTTAGGGTTTATTAGGGTCGGGGTGGTGACCTCCGTTCGCCGAAGTCAAACGTACTCTCATCGTTGGGAACGAATATATTACAGCTGCGTGACAAAGCCCTTCCTGATTGAACGCCAATTCATTCCGGCACGTCTGGGGTCTGGGGGGAAATTTCGTCTAGACGGGCAGATTTATTTATCGAACTTCCGCCAGCGGGCACGCATGTACGTATTGTAACCATGTAAAGATAAAAGCCAGATTATGAGGTTGGTGCCACGGCAGCCTCATTAAGTTTTTCACTTCTCATAAAATATATCCGCCCTTTCTTTCTCCTCCATATTATTATCGTAGATGTACGTATTATACCTCAGATTCGGGGTAACAAAGTAGGCGCTTCTCCCTCCTCCCAACTATGATTCGTGCCTTGATTTCTCATCTCCAGAACACTTCAGCCCTTACTTTCCCGCGTCGAACCCCTCGAATCGCGCCTACCTACTACGCTGCTAAGTCACTCTCTGGAGATGATTCGGGCTTTCATTTGTTTTCGCAAATAAACTCAAAACTTCGTCCCACGTGGGATTTGAACAGACGAGATCAACTCTCTAGCAGCGATCGAGGTTACCACGATTAATAGATTAATATCATAGCTCACCGGGGCGACGATGTGTGTGTGTTCTTCACATTAAACCTTCCTTTCTACCCGTCGACATCGAGCACACACAGTGTCTGTGCCGATTCTTCATCCTAAAAAGGTACCAGTTATGTGATCACAAAACTACGACGCAGAGATACTACGCTCAGTGCAGTAAGTAGAGCAGACAATGTAATGTCATATACGACAGGCAAGACCCACCCTGCTAGTAATCCAGGTGGATGAAAGAGAACAAAAAAGAGAAAAAGAAAAGAGGAAAAAAGAAACAAGATATATGCATACTAAAGCAAATCAACAGTCAAACAACCAAACAAAACATGACTTAAAAGAAAGTGCCGTGCTTCGCCCAGAGCAGATGTGTATGTTCTTCACATGAAACTTTCCTGTCTACCCGTCGACATCCAGCACTCCTGTCCTGTCGTTCTTAGTCTTGCTCTGTTGGCGCTGTTTTCGGTCCATTTCATTTCATTTCATTTGGTTTTTTATTGGATGTCGCATCTCCTCTGGGAGAAGCACGACACTTTCTTTCTTTTATTTTGTCATGCTTTTGTTTGGTTGCTTGATTAATGATTTGATTCAGTATATTTACTTTTTATTATTTTTTCCTTTTCGCTTTTCGCTTTTTTTTTGTTTTCTCTTTTTGTCTCTTGCATGCACCTCGATTGCTAGCAGGGTAGGTCTTGCCTGTCGTATATGGCATTGCATTGTCTGCTCTGCTTACTGCACTGAGCGTAGTAGTATCTCTGTGTCGTAGTTTTGTGACCACAGAACTGGTACCTCCCTAGGATGGAGAATCGGCACAGCAGACACTGGGTGTGCTGGATGTCGACGGGTAGAAATGAAGGCTTAATGTGAAGAACACACACACCCAGTAGTTTCATTGTTACTCTCGTTCTTATCACTGCTGTGACGAGGAAGAAGTACTACCTGGCTTGGTGGAGTATTCGCAAAGTACTATTTAATACCTGTGCGCTTCGATTCTTCCGTATTGCCCCTCCAGGAATTTCCTAAATAAATCGTTGCGCCCTTTAACGATCCTTTGGGGGCATTTGCTTCATGCTTCTCCTACAGTTCCAGCGTGCCAGCACTGTGGTTGGGATATTTCATGTTACGGTTACCGATAGTTCACGATACGGTTACCGTTTCATAGATACTACTCAACGCATAGATACGTATATATGCGTGGTGAACTCAACGTTTAGATATCGCAAGTGTAGAAAGTATCCTCTCCCAAATACGAAAGTATAGAACACATCCTCTCTCAACTAAGAAATCCAGCCCGGACCATATTTCCTGTTTGTCACCAGGTGTCCTGTACAGTACTGCTGCTGTAATTTATCATTTATGTGAACGCAAAGAAGAGAGAAAAGAAGGTCGAAGATAATACATATAGGACACGGAACAAGAAACAGGCCAATGAAAATCCTGGCTGGAATATAGAGTAAACTTTTAAATTGGGCAGTCGGTATTTTGACATTGGCGTAGAGAGTCCCCTCGCTCAAATAAGAAATCCAGCCTGGACACGATTTCCTGCTTCTCATTAGGTGTCTTGTACTGCTGTATTACCGAAATACAAAATTACGTGACCGCAGGGCTTGTGCGATATATGTTCAAACCCAAGCTATCATGTATCCACTTAGACTTGATAGCTCTCGAAACACAAGAGATTAGGAGGTAAACGTGTTTTTAAAACTTTTAAGCCGATATTTTTAACCATTATCATTGGTATACCCAGTGTCCCGATTATAAATCCAATAGCTAGAAGAGAAAGAAGCACACATGCTCAGAAGCAACAGTTAACTGCTGCACGGGCGAAGCAACCGGACGAAGAGGAAGCTACCGGCATGTATAGGACGGCGGCGGAAAAGGGAAACGGAGAGATAAACAAGGCAAACAGCAAGAACATTCGTAGGAAAGAGAAAAAAACGTTATCAAGCCAATTATAGAGACAAACCACCACCGTAGCGTAGGACGTATGATACGCCTTACTTCTACGCATGTACATATTTATATATTGTGTAGATATATCAGTTTCTGGTACATATGTGCGTACGTGTACTACTATTATAATAGTAATATATTTATATAAGAGTATATATATCATATCATATAGTCGGTCGCCCCGATGGTCTAGAGGTAACCTCGAACGCTTCTGAACGTTGATGTCTGGAGTTCGAATCTCACGTGGGTCGGACTTTTGAGTTTATTTGCAAAAATAAATAAAAAACGGAATCAACTGCTGAGAGCGCCAATTAATAGTAGCGTGGGTAGGCACAATTCGATGCGAGTCGACGAGGGAAGGAAAGGCTGAAGTCTTCTCGCGATAAAAATGCAAGGCAAGAACCGTAGTGGGGGAGGAGGGAGAGGAGCCTACTTTGTGACCCCGGATCTGAGTTACGACTAGGGAGGAGAGAGAAAGGAAGGGCGAAGATAATAAATGGGATGGACAAAAAAAAAAAAATAGTCCGTGCAGCTTTTTTTTTCTAATATTTTCCACACCACCTAGGTATATGTTTCTCCGGGTATACATCAACCGATCAAATTTTCAAAAGTACCTCTATAACGCTTACTCTTCCGCGCAGGTGTTTCTGGAAGAAAAAAAAAAACGAACATTCTCTGCATCTTTACTTCTAAAAAAACAAATATATATTTATATATTTTTATTTCAATAATACGAAGAGTGTAATTATGACTGGACTATTTAGACAACGGGTTTTATTATCTCTCAGCGTTGTGCAGGTGATCTGACCTTCCGATTTTATAGAAAACGAAAACTCGAGAAGAAACAAGACAAAAACTGAACCCGGAACCTCATTTATATTTCAATCTTACCAGGTTTCCATCCAACAGATAGATGTGGAAATAGAGGTCGCCAAACGATTCCTTTCATCGAGTTACAGGTCATATGATTTTTTTCTTTCTCATCGCAACGATATTTCTCAAAATATTCACTGTTTTGTAAAAAATAGTTGATTTGGCTATGATTATGCACTCGACAACCTGGAACTTACTTGATTTTAGGGTGGCCGAAAAAAAAAAACTGAACAAACAATATTTGTTCGCTCAGCCCTGGTGATTACGACTGTGTTCAGCGTTTCTTGCAACTCGTCGTATTTCAAAAGTTATTAGCCGAAAACAGATTGGACAAACTGTACTGCACGGACCATATGATATGACGTAATGCAACGTGCATTAATAGCACAAGGTTCTGCGCCAGACGCCGCTCGATTAAATAATGTAGTCCAAAACCTTGTCAAGCGACGATGGTGGCTGACAGAACACTACGGGAAACGTTTTAGTTTGGAAAACTCACTGAACATGGCCTACGTAACGCCTCGCAAACCAACGGATGACGATTACTCTGGCTATTAATAGATACGATAGGCGAAAGTCGAACCATCTGTGGTCAGATGTGTATGATCCGGGATCTCGTAACACATGCCCTCCCATTCCAAAGAAACCGGTAGCAACTGCCGCCCAAATCTATACACGCAACCAAGGGCACTGGTTGTGATAGTCGCAACAATATCGCTGCACACAAGCTGCTGCCAATCCCAACACTATAATATATATATACACTCTTCAAGCGAGCAATCCAGCCACCAGGCCGCCAGGGCCCCTGTACAGCATGGATATATGGGTTGTAGGCTGGACGGGGTTTCTTTCAAGCATGGTCCTCTTGGCCCTGGTACGATACTCTTTAGAAGCCAGTGCCAGTCGGCCTGGTGGTACAACAGGTGACCACGGAGCCTGTTCGGTTGGTAGTCGAGGGTTCAAGTGTCCGTAGGGAGGTTTTAAATGTTTATTCTCAAATGACACAACTGTCGAGAGAGCTTATTATACCTTGGGTAAGCACAATTAGACGAGCGTTGACGAGGGAAGAAAGTGCTGAAATCTTCTCGCGATAAAAATCAAGACAATAACCGTAGTGGGGGAGGAGGGAGAAGAGCATAGTTTGTGACCCCGGACCTGAATTACGACTAGAGGTGGGCACCCGTGAAAAAAAACCCGGTTTAAACCGGTTTTTGGAAACCCAGCAGGCGTGTACGAGTAGCCGGTTTTGGAAAAAAAAACGCGTTTTGTTTCGCCGGTTTAAACCGGTTAGCCGAAAACCGGATAAAACCGGTTTTTATCCGTATAAAACCGGATAAACAGGACAATTTTTTCACTGTTTCTCTACCGAATGAAACCATCACCAGTACTATTAATAATAGTAGGATACACACAGCAGTACTCGTAGTAGTAGTAGTGTTATGCCTGGTATATGGTATCATGCATACATACATATCATACGTGTAGGTGTGTGCATCAACCATGCTCTAAACAGCAGATGCTCTGCTGACGTGTTATAGTTGTCATATATCAAAACATTTACCGTACCAAGGTATACAAAACTTGCACGTACGACAACTGTACAAGAACGGTGGGAATGAGGAGCGTGACAGACGCCTTCAAGTGGTCAAACTCCGAACTGCATTAAGCTACTGCGTTGGCGGCTCTTCTCTTTTTGCTGTGTTCCTGCAATTAATTGTCATTGATGGGATCGTTTTTTATTCTAAGCGATTTGGGTCAGCACATAAACCTTTTTTTACTGACCGGCAGGTAATTGATGGGTGTGCGTGGTGGGTGAGAGATTTACTGGGTTGGTCGGTTGGTCCCTCGGCTGGTAGTCCCACAATCACCAACACCACCCACCAACATTTACTGTTAATTAAGCGATGCGTGTCAGCGCAAAAACCTTGTACGAGTACAGAGAAAAATGTACCAGTAAACAAATACATCTGAATCATTTCATAATTCGTTTTTGTTGTATGATCTTTTTGCTCGTATTTTGTAAAATCTGTATCAGGTATCAGGTCGGTTGGTCCCTGGGCTGGTAGTCCTACAATCACCAACACCACCCACCAACATTTATTGTTAAGCGATGCGTGTCAGCGCAAAAACCTTGTACAGAGAAAAATGCAAACTAAGAAATCTGAATCATTTCAGAATTCGTTTTTATTTGTATTGTCTTTTTGCTCGTATTTCGTAAAATCTGTATCATTTCAGAAATCGTGTTTTATTGTCTTTTTGTTTTCTGCAGCAGCAGCAGCAGATAAGAAATGGGATGGAAAAAAAAAAAAAAATGCTGCTGCTGCTGAACGAGTGCGTACCAGGAACCACCACCAAACCACGGGACGAAGCCACCACCAACCACCACCAGCCACTACGAGCAACAACAACTTCTGGTGCTCCTGCGGCTCGTGGGGCAGGGGTGGTGGCGGTGGTGGTGATGGTCGTCGTTGTGGTGTTTGCTGGTGATGGTGGTGTGTGTGCTGTGTGCGATGATGGTCTTCCTCTTCTCGTCCGATCATCACCGTTGTTGCTCTACTGCCGAGAAATGTGGTCTTCAGTTTCAACCCTTGACAGCCTTGACATGCCGTGACTGTCACCAAACAACTAGTTTTTAGTGTGGAACACGCCACCCTACACCCTTGACAGCGCATGTTTTGCCTTGCTTGACATGTCTCCTCATCGTTGCTATATACTACTGCTAGTTTGCTCTACTGCCGAGAAATCCCAGTGACACAATTTGGCACTGGCAACAGTTTAGGGCAGTCACTACCGCCTAGCTCTCCGATCTCGGCACGGCTTTCGACACGAATAGCACAGGACGGTCGGCACAAATAGCGGGCCTCTATCAGGCCCGAGCGTGTCTGAATCGGTTCAGTGTACGTACGCGTCGCGCGCCAAAAAAAAGCAAAGCGAACGAAGTGCAGACGAAGTGCAGACGAAGTGCAGACGAAGTGCAGACGAAGTGCAGACGAAGTGCAGACGAGGGACAAACCTCAATATTAAGGATTCTTTAAATAAAGCCACGCTGCGGCAGCTTTCAGAACTGTTTTTTGTCCGTTTGTGTCCGTTCGCGACCAGGGGGGTACACCCCCACGGGCACATACCCAACCCATTAGGAAGAGCATCTATTGATGCTTCGAAGGGCTGCGCCCTTCTCAGCATCAAATATCTCCTCATTATAATATACTTTCACTTGTTTTGGAAACTTGAAAAAAAAATGATTTTAGTCTGAAAACAAAATATATTCAAAATTAGTGGGGATTTTTATCTCGAAATTAGTGTGGATATTTTGACTTCGTTTTAGTATAGTTAGAGCGCGCGCAGGAAAGCCTCCGAATACACTGATCTGCAAGGCATAGGAACAAAAGACAGGAAGCAAGTAATCGCGAAGAACGCCCTATTAATAGTAACCAGTAGGTGTACGTTTAGTACCTGTGCACCGGCAATGTCACAACAATGTTTTATACCTTGAAATCACGCCACCCCGTGCGCTGTGGTTGTGGCTCGGAATCCACATGTAAACAGCACGTTTTTCACCCAAACATGCCGTCGTGTTCAATGATTTGGAGGCGTTTCATGTTACCATCCAGTTTTAACCGGTTTTCCGAAAACCGGTTAAAACCGGCTGAAATAAACCGGTTTTATCCGGTTTTTGTTTTTGATAATAACGCCTCGTTATCCGGTTTTCGGTTGTTTTTTTCGCCTCCCGGTGCCCACCTCTAATTACGACTAGGAAGGAGAGACCAAGGAAAGGAGAAGATAATAAATGGGATGGAAAAAAAACACAAAGTGCAATTGAATTCAATGATTCACGAGGTCGTACAAAACCCGAAAAAGTACTAATATTAATACCTGACGTGGTGGATGGGGAGCTCGGGACTTCCTGGTTATTTCTGGTGGTCTTGCGTACAAAACCCGAAAAAGTACTAATATTAATACCTGACGTGGTGGATGGAGAGCTCGGGACTTCCTGGTTATTTCTGGTGGTCTTGCTTTCGTTTTCTATTTTTTTTCATTTGCTTGGTGTATTGCCTGTCGCAGCTCGCACGACGGCTAACAACCCCTCGCATTATTTTATTTTATTTTATTTTGCCGTACTTTGGCCTTTGGTTTTTTCGTCCTTTCGTAGTTTCTCAGGTTGTCTTCAATTTGTTTCGTAGCTCCGTGCACATACTTATTCACTTCGTTTTTTATGTGTGCTCTCTATCCTGTCTTTTGTGTATGGCACGAAGACGAAACGGATTTTTATTTTTTCGTCCATCCCATTCATTTTATTCGCACTTCCGTCTTTCTCCCTCCCTAGTCGTAACTCAAATCCGGGGTCACAAAGTAGGCTCCTCTCCCTCCTCCCCCACTACGGTTCTTGCCTTGATTTTTTATCGCGAGAAGATTTCAGCATTTTCTTCCCTCGTCAACTCTCGTCGAATTTTGCTTACCCACGCTATAATATGCGCTCTCGACAGTCGGTGTCATTTGAGAATAAAAACCTCCATGGGGAGAATCGAACCCTCGACATCCGGCCCAAAAGGCTTCGTGGCTACCAGTTAGACCACCGGGGCGACCCGGTTGGGTAGAAGCGAAGCGCATTCGTTGTATGGGTGGTGCCCAAATAAATGGAGACGGGGGGTGGGTTCGTAGGGAAACCGCAGCAGCTGACGAAATAGGAAGGAGACGGCAGACAGGATAAAAGGTACCACACACCGCGTAGCTGGCAGAATATGTCTGTATTTCGGTTACTAATATGCCTCGGCTGCCTGGAAGGTGCTTTTGGTGTGCTTGGGTTGCCTGTAATTTTCCTTCGTTTTAGTCTTGGCTCTGTTTACGTTGTTTTCATTGTATTTGATTTATCTTGTTTTATTTTTCTGTCGCATTTCCGCGAAAGGCACCACAGTTTTTCTCTCTGTCTTTTGATAATTGGTTTTGTTTGTTTTTTATCTGTTTATTGTTTTTAAAAATATTCCATTTTTCCGTTTCGCTTTTTGTCTTTTTTTCACGCAGCTGGATTGCTAGCAGGGTAGGTCGCGGCTACCGTATGATGTCATTGCACTGTCTGCTCTGCTTACTGCATGACAGCGTAGTATCTATGTTGTAGTTT
Source organism: Saccharina japonica (assembly GCA_008828725.1). Taxonomy (NCBI): domain Eukaryota; class Phaeophyceae; order Laminariales; family Laminariaceae; genus Saccharina; species Saccharina japonica. Next base: position 219,101 of record MEHQ01000104.1, read on the forward strand.
TGTGGTTTCATCACTTGTACCTGGTATCTCTCTAGGATGAATATCGACGAGGATGAATATCTACGAGGATGAATATCGACGAGTAGAAAGGGCGGTTAAATGTGAAGGAACACACAGATACCCCGTCGTAGTTCGCACGATGGAAAGATAGCCCGGAATTTGAAGTTCAAAATCATTCCCGACCTTAGAGCCAAGCCAATTGAACAAACGAGAGGCGCACAGCGACTCCAGCATAGAATTCACAGACATGTGATACGTGCGTCCTCGTTAAAATACCTCGAACGTTTCGCGCCCGTGCCGTTATACAGCTGAAGCATACGCAAGCAGCCGTTAAGTTTCTCAACCGAACACGTTTTCCTTCCTGCTGTGCTACACCGATGCCGCCCAAGCGCCCACCGCATCATTAATACCGGCTAGGAGTGCGCCACATATATGCTGCCAAACCGTCGACGACATTCTCTCTCAAAACACAAGCCCGAGAGATTGACGCCACAACCACACCCCTAGCTGACGCGGATTGACGGCGACTCTTGCGTATCAGGTAGATCTCTCAGCTTCCTGGGTGCGGTGAAAGTCCCGAGTTATTTGAACTTCCCACGCCAACGTTCTGACAGGTCTCGATATCAGTCGCTTGCATGTAATTTAGGTTTATATACTTGTAACGTACAACATGAACAGGCGCACATACGCTGGCATTTGTCTGCCAGGCGTGGGTTCTGCCCCCCCGCCCATGCACACACCGAGGCGAGTCCGACGATTTCGCTGTGAAATATATTCTGGTCTGGTGGGCTGTGAACAGCGGGGCTTCGCGCCTCACAAACCTCATTTCGTGCGCGTGGCTAAGCCGCCTTGAAAGAAACACTCACCTCACCCAGCACTTCATTTCACTCTCATGCGTCGCAGGTCCTCTATATCTCTCTGCAAGCCGCGAGTATTTAGTGGGTGCTAGGACGAAATCATGCGATTCGGATATGTGCTCCTGGGGTTGGTGGCGCTGACGTCTATTCATGCTTCGAGAGGTGAGAACTCCTCGATATTGGTTTTTTACATTACGTACTGATATTTCTATATAATTGGGACGGGGTCCACTAACTTACCCTGTCTTACTGTAGACCCGTCCGTTGTTTACACGAGCGTACTACAGACGGTGGCGGAGATTTGAGAGTGAATGCTATATGTTTCCTTGAACTATTATTGTTTTGGCGCACGGAGAAGAGTCTTGCGGAGCGACGTCAAGACCGACACTCGTACACGAATATTTTGTGACACCACACAAAGCTGAATACACCATATTCTCCTCTTCGGGAATAGTGGAAGCTCAACACGCTGCAACGTCGTCACAACAAGCAACACGCGTGCTCCAACACATAAGGAGGTACGAGTAGCACGTTTTGGCCATGGTATGGTCGGATTGACGTCGCTCAACAGAGGGGATTAATCAGTGCCGTCGGAATATATCATTTGTGTTTCATTGAAATTCGTTTTGTGCCTAATAATAATTAGGCCATTGGAATACTCAATTGCAGGTTGAACTTCCATGTTTTTCCTAAAGGCAGTGCTGTGGCGGGGAATAGCGATAATCAAGCGAAGACCCTGTGACGAAAACTTAGTGCACACGCTACCGTCGCGATGCCTTGCAACACATATTGACAATACTTGTCTACGATGTGCACTGTACGTGATTGTTACCGTATTTCGAAGCGGGCTGGCCCTAACAACTTTCCTTGTCGGCCGTACCCACGCTCGCGCTGACGCATCCTCCTGGTGTGAAGGCCAATGCACCAACGGCTTTGCTGGAGTCCAGAAAGACGACATCTGCTGCGATCCCGCCTGCGGCACGTGTGGCGGGAGCAGTTGCGGCCAACAACCCCCCGGAGCGGTGAGTTGGTGTTTTATTTGTCCACGCGTGCTATTGAAGGGACATACGGTAGCCTAACAGCCTCTTCTCGCTTAGGGGCATAGATGTGTGCCTCACCCAACATTCTACTACAAATTGAGAACTGCAAGCTAAGCCTGATATTCAAAGTATGACCTACTTCGGTAGGCATCTAACGCATACTTCTGTTGTGTTCACAACTGTTCGAACCAAATCGGTTTGGTGGCCACTCCTTTGTTAAGGAGCCCTATCAGGCGATTTTGTGTTGGGCTTTAAGTCCACCCCCCACCGTAGCACCGTTCGGGAGGGAGGTTGGGAGGGGGAGGTCGCACACCAGGTACACCAGTAAAACACAGCATATCGTCCCGAGCGTGACGTGCAGACGAAGTTTATTGCTCAGTCCCCAACATCGGCCGGTCTGGCAAAACCGTTCCTTTCTCCATTCTTCCGTTGACAGGACTCCTGCTGCACCAGCCGAATCAGGAACAGTGGTATGATGTGCAGTGACACCCAGTCGGCGCCGTGCATCGTCGACAACGACGGTGCGTCCTTCGCTAGACCGGACATTACCCCAATAGTTGGGTTCTCAACTTTCATGGATAAAGAGTTTGTTTCTCCGCCTGTACAATCTGCGCAGCTGTCTCTGCTTGTTAAGGCAAACTTCGTGACGTTTCCCGCAAGTGCTAACAAGCGGCACGTCAAACAATATGTGTAGTTTGACCACCCCACGCTCGTTTTGATGCATGCTCCTTATCTTGATAAAGGCCAATGCAGCAACGGGCTTCTTGGAGTCCAGAAAGACAACATCTGCTGCGATGTTGACTGCGGCGTGTGTGGCGGAAGCTCTTGCGGCCAACAAACCGGCGGAGCGGTTAGTTGGTGTATTTTACCCACGCGTGAGAATGGAGTATACCCTTACAATTACGTTCGCTCCTCATCCAAATGTACCTGACTCAAAAATAGGCTTGAAGAATAACTTTAAGTCAAGCCCAAAATACATTGTCATGAGTTAAAGTCGTTACCTACCGTATACTGCTGTTGCTATATATATCTGCTTCAAATATACTTTGTAGCATCTTCTGCGTTCAGGATATTTATCACCTCAATTCATCCGGGCTCTAACGTCCACACCCTACATCACGACGGCTCCGGGTGGTGGGGATTCGCATAACATGAGAAAATGTCATCTCGCGTACGGCAGGAAGATATGTACTGCCCAGCCCCCCACATCGGTCCGTGGGTAAAATACATGCCCCGCCCTCGTGTTGTGTTGACAGGATTCCTGCTGTACCAGCCGAATCAGGGGCAGTGGCGGGATGTGCAGCGAAACCCAGGCGGCGCCGTGCATCATTGACGATGGTGCGTCGTGCAAATATCTATAAGAAAACCTATCAGCGTATCTGCTCGATTCGTCCCCAATTTTCACGACTTATGTTGATGTGTGTTATCTCAGCATGTTTTATGTTCACCGCTCAATATGTATGCGGCCGTGTACCTCCATACCTCTTGAGTACTACTAGCAACTTGTACGCCAAATATGGCTTGAAGCCGGTGGAGTAGTGCTGGCGTTGGGGGTCTGAAACGTATGATCATTCGGGCACTGGCGGGAGGAACATGAGCTATATTTCGTCCCATTTACATTTGTAGCACAGGATCTGCATTGTTTACGTTATGTATACGAACATTGAGTGCACGGCAATGGTTGGAGGCCCAGAGCTAATTTAATACCAGGTACCAACGTTAAAAATGCTTATTGAGAGTTTCATGCACGTGCGAGAGCTTAAAGGATATATCTATTATTCGTGCCACAGTCATTGGACAATCAGAAGGGTACCGCCTCTTGGGCTGTTGGGATATCAGAGATACTCAAATCTCAAGACTTGTGGTTGTTCTTGCGCAGTCATCTTCGGACCTAACGTTTAATGACTGCATATTCGTGCCCGTTGTGATCTCTTTAACCCCCTCGACAAACCAACGGAAATTTTCCAAGTGCTTTGCAGCAACGGCGTCCCCGGCGTGGAAAAAGACGGCGTCTGTTGCGAGGCTCAGTGCGGAACATGCGGGGGGGGCGGTTGCGGCAAGCGTCCCGGTGGCAAGGTTAGCGTTGGTAGACGACATTACTCGCTATTCGCTCGACATTAATCTCTGATGAACGCTTTTAACCATTTCATCTGAGGAAGCCCCTCAGTATCTTGGAATATGGTGTTTATTGCCTAGGTTCTTTAAATGCCTTAACCCATGGTATTTGTGTACCGGGCTTAGTTCACATAACTGCCCGAGGGGGAAACCTCAGAACATCTAGGCGATGCCGCTACCGTAGAGAAAACGCGTCATCTGGTGGAATGCGCTTGATTCTCTCCCCCAACACATTGGCTGGCCTGACAAAAACACATGCGCCGGTCCTGCTGCACCGTTTGTCAGGATGCCTGCTGCACCAGCCGGATCATGAACAACAACGTTTACTGCAGCGACACCCAGGTGGCACCGTGCATTATCTACCACCCGTCCACCGACATAGACGACTGTTAAAAGGTAATAATTATGCGACACAATCATAAACCAGTATCCCATAGTGTGTCGATATTCGGAAGCCTACGTGTTTGGTGCTAAGACCAAACGTTATAGTACCACTTTGTGGCTCTTTTTTCTTCCCGACTTTTATTTCGCCAACCAAAGATAAAGGCTGTGCAGCAGCAGTGCCTATGGCCAAAACAACATAGTACTCGTATGTATTCAAAATATGGTACGTATCGCTTTCGTATACGTACCCGGTGTACGTCATACGTGCATATTATACGTATCGTTCTCGTATATAGTGCAAGGCATGTATTATCGTAAATATTTGCGGAACAATAAAAGAGCCAACCAAGATAATGGCGTATTGTGCCTGGCATCTCAGGGGTCAGATGATGGCGAGACACCCTTTTTTGTTGGATTTTTCAATCTTGGGGAACATAGTGGCCAACTTTATGCTCCATACGAGGGGTACACCCATTTTCTTTGGCACTATGTTGCGGATAAGATTATGAACGAGCCACAAAGTGGTACCATAACCTTTGGTCTAAGGCTGCTGTGATGGCAACATAATGTAGGACGCATAAAGTGCTTGCACGAGAACCGAAATTAAATACTCTTTGAACCATTATTGGGGACGTTCGGTGGTATTTTCAACGAGTGTCAGCATACAGGAGTAGTAGGCAGAACTTTGCACTTTACTTGATAGCGTAAAGTATTGCACCCTTCGTCACCGCACTTACGTAGAGCGGGAAGGGTGATCTAGTTGCCACTCAGGTGAGCCCCCACGTTTACCAGAGATGCTCATTTGACATCATAGTAGTTGTGGTTGCCCGGCATTTGGAAATACCCAACATCAAGGTGCTCCGTACTGCGCAGGTGTACCTAGTGCGTAGGTGCGTACGTTTATGTATTTCAAGTTGGTATATGTCTTGTAAAATGTATACCACCTTGCAATGTGTAAGTGCTAGAGGCTGGGGAGTAAAAGCTCCAACACAGGCAACGTCTTGTTGGAGGGGTTTACAACAGAGTACGAGTAGGGCGAATGCATCATCTACAACGAGGTGTATAGTAGGAACGGGGAACAAACGACCAGCTGGTGAGAGGCTGGTGTAAATACATGGAACTTTACAAGTCAACCAAAACAAGCCGGTTTGACGACCAACGAAAGACGATGAAAAGAGCAGACAAGATGGAAGGCAAACACCCGATCTAGTCGACATGTATTGAGGGTGATTCCGTGTTGAGTGCATTTTCTGACCCCCCGTCCCCCGCCCACGTGTTTGTCTCTCCTTACAGCATTCGCCAGGGTCCACTTAGACTCCATCGACCCCCATATTCTTCATGCCGGCGTCTACTACTCCCTCAGTGGCGAACGACACCAGTAATGGTGGTGACGAGTACCTACCGTTGACGCCGAATTACGACACAGATGATAACATTTGGTCGTCTGGAAAATGTCGCCGGGGGTGGAATGAGTCACATCGGTGATGTCACCAAAACGAACAGAGCCTTGACGATTGAGCTGCATCCTTGTAACTGCCGATTGGGAGGTAAACGTTTTAGCACTGGATGACAGCGTTGAATCTATTGGCTTGGTATATGATGCGGCAAAACCCAGAGGCAGCAGTCATTATACCATGTAACTGCCTCTTGGGTGATGTACGATATATACGCTACGTGATAGTTTATGTAAGATCCTTGCCCATGCGCGGAGTTCAGGTTCACTCCACCCAAGCGATTTATCTCGACCGCCAGCCATGGTGACCTTTGGTTGTCTAGCTCACGCAGGGATTGGCGTGTTTTACAGCGTCATTGCCAACCAGCGTCAACCTAACCGATACTATATACATATCATACATATAACTGGCGGGGGTTATGGGGGGCGATAGCAGTTGTTGCAAGATACTGGCGTGCCCACACGCCTAGACGGCCCTAAATTAATGGGAGGGGGCAGTTCTTGAGCATGATTTGTCGTGAAACATCTCGACCGTTGTAGGGGGGGGCGGTATATGGGGGGGTTATGGTGCCAATTTGTTTTATCCGTAGTTGTGCGGGCACACTCAGCCCCTTCCTGGAAAAGTTACAGCACTTCTTGCGACTATCTTTGCTGATACTCAACAGGTCATAGCGGGGTGTCTTTGTTTGCGATTGATTTTGCAGCTGAGTGCGTTTTAGTCTACTTCGAACACTAGAGGGAGCCCAAAATTTATATTGGAGACCAAAACGGCATCATAATGTCCAGGAGACTACGGTCGACGTACCACATATTGTCAGTCATGTTGCCCGTCCGGAAAGTGTTGCCAACGAGGAGTGTTGAGTGTGTCCACGTACTGTCGGCAGAGAAGCATACCGATTTATCACCAAACCGTTGCATACTTCGTTCGTTGGCATATTTACTGAGTATTTTTGAGTGTTTGGTTGGCTGGAACGGGGAAGCTGTAAGGTAGGTAAAGGGGTTCAGAGTCACCCATGCGTGGAGCAAGGCAAATACGCCGGTAGGGGATGCCGATGTTGTCGATCAATCGTGTCGTACACTTCGGCTCTTGGTCAAATACCCACCACGTACAGGGGGACCAATCATTCCTGTAGTGTATTCGTATATATACGCTACATGTTCAGGTGCAAAACGTTGTTTAGTTTTGCATACTTGCATGGGGAGTATCTACCAGGGGGGGGGTGCTTCAAGCTGGACTTCACGTTTTTCATGCTTGAAACGTGCTGTTATTTTGCTTTTGCAAAGTGTCAGGTAAACAACACGGATTCCGAAGTTGTCGAGCAGTACGATATGTATCTCAAGGCAGTGTTGCCTATTTTGTTTGAAGGTTTTACCATCATACTCGTTTGTTTACCTTTGCCTTCACCTATGCTATGTCTACTCCTACGTAAAGGGGCTGGGACTATACTGAAATTGATATCGACAGTTTTCGCAATGGGATTGCCGTTTTACCCTTTGGCCATCCTTTTTCATGCTGGTGGGATTGTGCGGTTTTGCCTTGGAGTTTGCCTTGGATTATGTGAGATTATATTACAGGCCTGTGGTATCTCGCACCGAGAAGATGTGACAATTACGATCTGCGATGGGTGATGCTGGTCTACTGGCATTTGTGGTTTATATTATGTGGCGAGGGATTACCAGTTTAGGTGACCTGTCTTCAGATGCCGCATCGACTGGGCGGCACGCCTGCAGGGGACCGTCCTGGATTAAAATAATCGAGACTCGTGTGTACCCGTATGAATTGTGGAGAATGTGACAAAATGGCACGACTCTTGCGTGTATGGAGCTTGTAATACAAATGATAGGCATCATGTGTCTTTGAATGTCTGGGGCCAACGACTTGACGCGTACATGTGTCTCTGGGGCGCTTTGGCGTCCGCGATACCAAGCGTCTGCTCCAAACTATGTTCTGGTTTACGACAAGTCGGTATGACACGTACCCGGAATGGATGCGCCTCCACCGCAATGCATGAACGCACAATAGTATTGTGTGCCGACACACAGAAGGCACCGAGCTGTACGAAAGCATACCGAAGCAAGTGTGGTGGCTTGTCGGAATTTACAGATACGAGTACCTTATGTACGGTATACTTACAGTACCTGTCTCGGCGTTTAACGCGGTGTGTATTATATTGTATCGTGCTGTTAAGGCAGATTGTATTGCATTCCATCGTGCTGTTCGCGGTGACATCTAGCAGCCCCTATCATTCGGTACACGGGGTGCTGCAGTACGGCTTCTACTGGGCCGCTATAGGTGTGTGCTGCTGCTCCTGATCCACTAGTATATGTGTAATGCTACAGTAGTACGACCTGTACACACAGCGGGTCGGTATGCGCATGAATGCGATATCGTATTCGAGGTGCTGCTGCTAGCACGACAGTTTAATGGAACTACACGTTCCCCTCCAGGTCGAAATGACAACATTTCCACAAGTGGGGCTGGATTCCTGTACTTCTCGCGGTGCCTTTTCACTGCAGTATTGCACTCGCATTGCTGCCCACCTTCGCACTCCATGCTCGATCGGAGTATGGGTATCAACACTACTCGGACGCGCATGCTGGGTGGTGGTCGGTAGTACGGTCCTGGCTGCTGATGCCAGGCGAGCACGACATAAACGAAATATGTATTGCGCTTCTTGAACGCCGGTCTGGCGAAGTCTCACCTTTTTCGTTTCCCTCGTCTTGAATCGTGCATGTTCGTCACTCAGAAATTTCCCTCAGCGCCTTGAGTTGCCGCCTTGTAGTCCTCGCTGCTGCTTCGCTGGGTGATTGGCACGGCCCGGGATACCTGTTTCAAACTAGTTTATCGAACGCCCGGTTGACACATCTCTCCCCGAGGAAATTTAACGACAATACAAACCGTGTATCGTAGCACGACATAGCGCTCCGAGGGGACGGACTGCCGAATCAATCAAACCCTTCTCACCAGGCGCCGCCAAAGGAACTGAAACCTTTTCAGGGCCAGTAAAGACTGTGAAATATGGTCAATGGGTTGTATGTTTGCTTTGAGGGGCGTGTCAGTAGCAAGGATCCCCGTAATCGCACATTCGAAGGGGTGACGCTGTTGTGCACCAAAGCGGACGCAGAAAAGAACGTCAGTCCGGAAATGCCTCTTGCTGCCAATGACCACTACACGAACTAAAATATATCAGTATAATAATAGATATCATAAATCGAATAACGCTGGGCTAGGCGGGATCAGTCTTCTCTTTGCCGCCTGGTGAGAGGGCTCCGCTGTGAGTTCCGCCGAGCACACAATATAACGTGTTATATATTAAATTTCCATCCCAGTCGGGGGCCAATCAAATTGCCTCGGCCGGGAGTGGTTGCGACAATTGATACAGGCATTCGAAACGAAAACATGAACTCAATAAATGCAACGTGTGGCGATGATGTGACGATCTGTACCTGGTTGTTTATTTTGCGCGGGGGCATCATATATCACTCTCATATGGAATGCTACACTGTCGGCCCTACCCTTGGGCACAGGGTGGGGGATTGTTGCACCAAACTGAAGCACGACACAGTGTAAGACAAACAACAACAAATGCAGCTGAACACGGAACCAGCTCCATCGGGCTTCCCCTCCCATTTATCCGTCACCGTGTAGTCAGCGCGCGGTTAAACCTCGTCCCCGTTATCTATGCCAACCGGATCGAAGGGTTCCTGGTGTAATAATTACACCTCAGTCACATTATTAGACTCGCCAACAGCAGCGTTCGCATGGCCCGTGAATTCATTAACTGATGCAGCTTATTCCATCGTGGTCACGAACTCCCCTTGTAGCGTTCCTCTGTCCCCCAAAACACACCTTTGGACGGGCATACGAAAACTTGCTGTAGCGGTGTCTGTATATCCCGCGGCATCATCCTCTGAAGCGGCTCCGTCCATGACGGTCTTGGACTTGCCTCCTGTTCCTATCTCACCTCTGACCTCCGGAATTGCTTTATCATGGGTTTCCGCGGCATAGTAAATCATTTCTACTGGGGCGTACGTAGCATAGTAAAACATGTGTTCGTGGGACGTACGTACAATACATTAGGGGACTGCTACAGTACCATAACCCATGGAAATAATAGACTGTGACAGTGCCAAGCCCGCATCCACAGGTATCATCCCCCCAGGTACCACCTCCTCCACAGAAATACAGAACTCCCTCACCTGGCGTTTGATTGATGAGGTATGCCCAATGCTACCCGCTCAAGCAATGCCATCGGCAGTGGTATTTCTCCAGGTGTCTGAATGTTATCACCGGTGAGGGTGATTATTCGGCATGTACGAGAACCCACTGCCATCACCACAACCATTAGGCAGTGTAAGAGTCATCAAAGTCGGCGCGGCTGCAGTCATGGACCTTGACGTAACGGATTTGGGGGTTGCCTGGTTCTAGGTGGAGATCGGCGACGATCCCAGCAAATATTGTAGGGGAGGGGGTTCAAGAAGGCGGCGGCGAGGGAGACAAACAAAAAATGGTATGAACGATAGCACAGTCAATGTATTTCGTTTCAGCTTGTATGTTCGCTACAACGACATTCGTATTAGTAAGGCCGTGGTTTCCATTTCAGGTCCGAGTCGCCATAAGAAGCGCGTTGACCCCAGGCACCATCGTTTTACAGACCCAGGCATCATCGTTTTACGTTCGACATAATGATACCTAAACTGGTGGTTAACGGTTCATTGACTGATCAGTTGTTCGAAACTTGACAAGTTGCTAGAATACGAAGCAATAAGGAAGATTTTAGAATGATGCAACAGACGGTCCCGGAATGCCGAAGAGGCACATCACGTAAATGCCGGAAGCGCAAACCCAGCATTAAAAATATTGTCCCACGGTTAGCTAGAGCTCTACACGACGTACGGTTCACGCCAAAAAGGGACAGAACCACCGAAGTATAGGAAAACAAAAGCATGCCATTGTCTGTGAGTTCGCCGGGGCAGCAGGAGATTTGTGCGCGGAGGGAAGAGGTGATACAATATTTCGTCATACCCGCCATTGATGGGAGGCGGGCAGTATACACCTTCTCGCCAGATGTCTACCCGCCTACTAATGAAAACCGATCCCGTTTTCAAGGGGAAAAAGCTCACTTTCATGCTTCAGAGAACCCGGACAAGGGGGGAAACGAGACGACAGCCGACACCAACAATAGCCGCCGGGCCGCTCGTCGCAACCGCGTCCTCCGCATTTTCGGCACGAAGCCCCGCAGCAAGAGCCATGTCTTCTAACACAAGGCACACCGTTGCGGCAAAACCCTCTTCGGGAACTTCCATTGGTTTGCCGACGGGTAAAGGATATCATAACGACAGCGGAGATGCGAGATCATACACCGCGATAATCAACAAGGCACGAACGTGTCAACCACAAATACCAGAGCCCTGTAAACCAAACGCAATGCAACGAATGACCTTTCAAAATCAAATGGGATTCAAACCAAGACCCTTGTGAGGGCCGGTAATATCGAAAAGCTCTTTGTCTTAAATTGCCATGTTCTCCAAGTTTAGTTTTTTCGGTATTTTATTTTATTTCGAGATTCTTCTGTTTTTGTTTTCCAAATTTTGGAATTTCAACCTTCCTGATGTTTGGTCATTTGGTAAATATCCAAACCATGCAAATCTTTTCTGGGGATTGTTTTTTGGAAAATACGGGAGAACGCTCTCCAATAACAACATTAACTGATCGCGAATAAGATAGTCGGTGGTTACAGCACAGGCTCCAGAAACGATATGGAGTGGAACAATAGTATATATTGCCATATTTTGAACTTTTGATCAAATTTTGACAAGAAGAACTGATGTTCCACAGGTCCGGCGTACATCCACGTATCATGCAATAGCTTGCGGGAAAGCTCTGATCCATTCGACTATGATGGCCCGATCGTTTTGTTTTTCTCGGGGCTCGAAGAAAATCGCAATTAAAACATATTTGAGAAATATTTCCATGGCGTTTATACGGTTGAATGGGAGGTTGTCTGGTTTTTGAGAGTGCAATCAAGCAGAGCTCAGCCAAGGAAGTACATATTGCATGTGGTCACGTGTTGCTGATACTCGTAGGAAAATAACTTGATAAGAAAATAAGGCTCACTTTTGGGAGGACGCTAAAACGTTTATAAACGAAAATCGTGCTCAGCGGCGAGTGCTCAATACATATTTCATAAATGAAAGTATGTCTTCTAAGCTCAATACCATTTACGTATATGAGTGCTAAGGTTCTAAGGCTTGCTCTGATTATATGTATCTTTTCGGCGGGCGCGTACTGTACATATCGTGTACCAAATACTCGGAAGTAGCCTGAAGTATTCGTTTTGAACGGGGCTAGGAGAACAAAACATCTAAACTTCTTGACTTGGCGAGATACAATATCAAGATAGGGTTCGATATTTAGATTGTTTCGCCAACATTTCCGACAAGATGAAGAGTGCTCTCTTGGTGGCAGTATCTTCCAATAACTGATCAGCACGAACTGTTTCCGGAGGCAATATCAATCACCGGTATTAGTTGCACGGAGGCGACATGTGGGGAGGAGTAACAACCAATGCATTTGGGGTCAATTATGCGTCGCTTCGCGGTGTAATTTCGGAACATGTTTTCGATATAACGAGATCGACCTCAGATTTTAATATTGAGATCGATTTGGATTCCTCTCCATCATCTTTTTCAGGCTGACTTTGCTACACGTGAGGTCAATTCTCAAAGTTTAGCGGAACAAAATGGGTAGCCGGTAGAGTGATAATTTGATCGGATGCTAAGTAATGCATCGATTTGTGTCAGGAGAGGATATGGGGAGCAGTAGGAGCGTAGCACGGCCAATGACTCCGTTTTCCGATTACTGCAGAAGACAGACCTTGCAATGTCGGTGTCTACTAAGGGGCAACGACACCAACTGTTAGATACTGCTACCCCAGCGCTGCATGGCTTCTCTCTCCTTCGCGTTCTCCAGGAATGCAGCGATCCGCCCTGTTCCCTTAGGTAACCTTGAGCAGCGGCATACAGTAGACCCTCGGGTCGTTCTTATCGAGCAGCTTTTTTTCCATAACTTCCAATATTTGTTAAAAAACAAACAAAGTGAAAGAGGAAATATTGGAAACAATGGAAATATAAATATTGGAGTTTATTCCGAGGGAAAAATGTTTGGAAGGCTTCGCGTTCCAATAAATGGGGGAACAAAATGGAAAAAATGGAAAAAATGGAAATATAGAAAATTGCGCGAACAATATTGGAAACGTTGGAAATGTATGGCTCCGATAAGAATGGCAGCATCAGAAGTATTGGATTCAGATGCTCCGTCCGATGAAATTTCGATATATTTGTTACAGTTCGGATCATTCATTCTTCCTAACCAATGACCGGCCGCCCCGGTAGTCTGTGGCCAGGTATATGGGGCATGGCGGCCATATCCTGTAGGTGACCAGCTTCAAATGCTACTAGCATTGGTACCCGAGTTAAGATCCCACCGTGGTGAGATTTTCACTTGATTTGCAACAGTATAAAGGAACCAAGTAATTGCTGAGAGCACCTTTCAGGCGTGGATAGGCGGAATTCGACGCGAGTCGACGAGGGAAGAAAGTGCTGAAACCTTCTCGCGATAAATATGCAAGGCACGTACGGTAGTGGGGAGGGAGGAGAGGAGCCTACTTAAAGACCCCAGATCTGAGTTACGACGAAAGAGGGATAGAGAAAAGAAGGGCGAAGATAATAAATGGGAACAAAACAAAGAACAAAGAAATTACGGACCTCAGGTCCCTGCAGGTCCCGCGATTTACAGCGCCAAAACCGCCTGTTCCAGGCTCCAGGCGCATTTGATGTACCTAAGCGGCTTAAGATTAATTTGTCCCGAGCCTCGACATAAGAGTAATGTATAAAAGTGAGTAATTGGTATACGTGTATTTAATATTTTGGTTTGATTCTATAACGTTGAATGTGAGGTCGTCTTGTTTTTTTCACACCGGAATCATGAAGATATCCGGCATCAGAATACGTGGAGATACTCACAGTCAGTTTTATAAATCGCGCCAGAAAAGGTGCGATACGATCAACTAACGCGATCAATCGCCTTCGTTTTGTGTTATCGCGATGAATCTTCGGTTAAAAGTAATTTCACATATCGCGGGTAATCACGATATTCGGGCACAAAGTGGTGCATTTCAAGAGAAAGCCAACTTATATAGAGCAGTCAGTGGTCGAGGAAGTGCTCAGCAGTCCGCGCAGCGACGCAGTGCAAGTTTAAAACCTTAACCATTCATTGCTTGCGTCAAATGCGTATATATGATATGCTGAATACAGGTGCACGCGCTGGAATCAATGTTACACGGAAGACCGAAACCGATGATGATTTGGGTGTCTGAGATCCACGTCCACAGCCACGATCCCACAATTAGACTCGCCGTGTTGTATGTTTACAACGGGCATCCATGAGTCCATGCTCCATAAGCCGGGTTTGCCTCTTGAGTTGGGTGATGTATTTTTACACTCTGTTCTCAACATTATTTCACCTCCTACGACCACGACCACCCTTTCACTCGTCACAGACGACCACAACCAGGCACATTTCGCGCACCAATGCACGAAGTAGACACAATCCATGACGCGGTGCATGCAGGAGCTGAGACAGTCACCACTACAATAACTGTAGTAACAGGTTACGTTGAAGTGGTATTGTAGACCGTGAAGCCTGCTGTAGACGGCGGACCGATTTGGCGACGTAGAGGCTATTCATATATTAATAGCATCCAGCAGCCTTGCCGGAGCCTTTTCTGTAGAGAGGTATCGGAACTTTTTTTAATACTGTAGTCATGATCGTAAATCGCTTTTAATCACCAGCCCCCACCGTGACTGCTGTATGCGATGTACTTTACAATCACGATTCAGGATCGTGATCCCGGGTGAACATTTTGCGATAACGATCACCAGAAATAGCGATTAAATCGTGATCGCAAAACGAGATTTACAACACTGCTCACACTAGTGTCGACGCATTTTTCGCAAAAACAACGACGACAAACCGAGATCCCGTTATGTTTGGGGTTTTTTTCTACTCTGGAAGTTGGTTTGGCAGACCCTTGAAAACCTAACAGATTCGGGGTAAGTGGCCAAGTCGGTCTCAGCCCGGGTTATTCATATTGTCTAAACAAATATGTTTTTCGCGAGAGAAATCGAGCATCAACGACAGGATGGGAAAACAATATAAATTTGTTTCTCGCCTTCTGGGTGCTTTTTCCAAAATACGTTCGAATCAGCTTGTTTGTCTCATCACGGTGAATTTAGTCCGCGACATGCTTTCTCCTACTCGGTTTCGTGCGCTCAAAACAGATCCATAAAGAACGGCCGAAACCGGCTAGAAAAGTTGTAACGATACTTCAAATACTATCGTACGGGGTTTAGTATTGGGACTTCGACATTGGTGATCGATTTCAATTTTGGTTACTAATGTCGGTACGCCTTACGCACGCGATCACGGCGGGCAATGCCGTATATGTTTCGAATTAAGTCCGAAAAACGGCCGAGACAAAGCGGGTAGCAGCAAATTCAAAATTTGATCGGACGGACTACGAAGAATATGTGTGTGTGTGTTCTTCACATTAAACCGTCCTTTCTGCTTGTCGACATCCAGCACACCTAGTGTCTGGGCCGATTCTTGATCGTAGAAATATTTCAGGTATCTGGTCACAAAAATAGTACACAGGGATACTACGCTGCACTGCAGCATGCAGAGTAGACAATGCAATGCCATACAGCAGTGGGGGCCCGGTGTTAAGAAACGTCTATTTGGCTTCCAGGCTCGAGGTCTTATTTCGTGTGCCCTCACCAGCAACGATAACGGCGTTTCTTTCGTGATATATATATTTTTCTCCGTTCAAATTGCAGTTTTTGCAGTGTTTCCTATTTTAAATATGTTTATGCCGCGAGAGCCACATATCACGTGGACATTTTACAGGTCAGCCGCAACCGACAAGTGCGGTGCTACCACTCTGTAATAGGGGGTACTCGCTTGACCTCCCCAATCAACAAATATGGTGCAGAACGTTGTAGTGGTACGTGTACAGCAGGGCATTCTTTAGTGGTTCGGCGTCTGTTGCACGCAGCGCACCAAGCGACGCAAGGTTTCATGCGCGCCGCAGGCGCCCGTAGGGCCGCCGGAGGCGAAGTAATGCGATCTATGCACGAATATACGCCTCAAAACTACTGTTAGTAAAAAAGCTTTAAATTTATTTTTGGTTACGGTGAATAGAAAAACGTGCCTCGAAAAGAGTAAAAGCCAACGAAAAATAGCAAACAAAGGTGCCTAATTTCTGCTTTCGACTATGGCGAATAGGAAAAGGGGCCTAAACAATGTTCAATTACGACAAATTATCAAGAAAAAAGACACGTTAATATATTTCTCGCCTCCGGCGAGAAATGAACGCGAAACAAAATATTTCGCCGCAACATGTTGCACGTGTTATGGTACTGCTGGAATGATGTGGAAACATTGGTAAATACCTGGTATCAGGTATTTGAATCGTATTGGTAGTACTTGGAAGGCGTATCTTACATGGGAACCAGGGATTCACAGGTGGCGTTTGTCCACCTACCCTGCCTTTTAGTCTTTCATCGAGGAAAAGGAATAAAGCTGCTCTTCTTCTATATCTAAGAAAACAACACACGTGAATACCGACGAGTACCCGTTCCATGGGATGACCTGGCTAGGGATGCTCTGTGTCCTTACCCTAACCACATTACAGTTGGCGTTGCTTCTCGGCAAGACTAAGCCTTGTTTCGGAACAAGTGGTGCTCCTACTCGGTTTAGCAGTTTGTGTTTTTATTTCCTTCGAGCATGTTTGTCGAGCTTGTGTTTGCTCCGCTCATCCATCCCTGGTGGAGACTCACGCGAGAGGGCGGTCTGCTCCTCTTCGCGGTGGCCAAGACCAGGACCCAGAACCGCAGGGCCCCTTGGTGGGCCACCGTTTACGAAGCACCGATGAGGACCAAGCGCTAAGTACAACAGATCAACCTGACCGGAGGACTGGATTGGAGAAGGCAGCTGCGATTTCGCCACGAAGACTGGCCTCTGAAGAACGACCTCCTTGCTCCTTGGGAGAGCAAGTCGAGCTCCCCATGCCCACGGATTCGCCAACAAGACAAACCTCTGACTTACGACCTATTAGCTCCTTGGGAGAGCAAGTCGAGCCCCTCACGCCCCCGGGCATAGCTCCTCCATATTCAGCCACGGATGTTCTTCCTCCCTAGATCTCGGACGCCTGGAAGCCTCTCGAAAACGCTCGGCCCCTCAAGACGAAGAATGAGCCTCCTTTCCGCCAAACGGCCGATTTGGACCCTCAGTCTCTAGACGCACTGCGCCAAGCCTCTCCCGCCTCTGACTCTACGACTCCTGCCAAGAATAATCCGAGCAGACGGCGCCTCCAACTTCAAGTTCTTCCTGGCTCTGAGGGAGACGCGGGGCTGGCTGCTGGCCTGCCGGATGGCGCTGGAACTCGTACGAGGGCGGACAGCGATACTGCTGCTGCACGTAGAAAAACATTTCCAGATATTTTCTACGTACCTCGCCCGCAAGATGGTACATTGGATTTCAGTATAGACCCAGCTTTTCTCACTGCTGGCACCTCGAGTTTCGATGCTGATGAGATTTTCAACAACGCCGTTCGAGAGCGGAATTCGTTTATAGTGATTTGAGTACCGGACGCGTGCAAGGCCCAACGGCCGTTGCTGTTGGTACCTGTACGGAGGCTGGAGGCCCGCCAGCCGGCTCTCCTCCCATAGTCCCTCCTCCCTTGACCAATGCTCGTACTCCCAGCGCTCGTAGCGCCCGCCGCATGGCACGAAATGCGTCGAACCCTGCTATGCATGCCCCTGCTGCACAGGTGGCGGTGCAAATTCCTGCTGCACACTCCGCTGCAGAAATTTCTCCTGCACACTATGCTACACAAACTTCTGATGCACGCTATGCTGCACAAATATCTACTGCACACTCTGCTGTACAAGGTGGTACTACACGTTCTGCTGATACCACTGCACAATTTCCTGCGGCACGCTATGCTGCACAATGTTTAACTTCACACTCTGCTGTACAAGGTAGTACTACACGTCCTGCTGCCACCCCTGCTACACCTGCTGCTGCCACACCCGGTATATTCGACGCTAATCCGGTGCTTTTGCCCCCGATCCCTGCGCCCTTCGCTACCGCTCGTCGTAGCATCATGGACAGCCCACCAGGGTATACAGCAGGAGCGAGAGACTGCAGCTCTACACCTCGGGCCCGGCACTCCCGCCCAGCGTCGAACACCTGTTCTCCCCAAGGATCCTTGCGTCTCCCCTCGACTCCGGAGGGAGCCCTCAACTTCGAAGACCCAGAGACAGAGGCTGAGGAGCTCGAAGCCAGGGAATTCCGCAAACAGCAGTAGGCTCGATCGCCGCGATCGCTGTCCCAGGAGGAGCTACTGGAGCAGGCAGCGCTGTGGCGAGCCCACAAGCGGGCCCGGGTGACGCGGGTCCCGCCAAGCGCAGCCCCCTCTCTGCTCGCAAATGCAGCGCTCTAAGGGCTATGGGACGCCCTCCCGGACGCGACAAAATCTATTGTCACTGATAACTGGGAGGCGATCGCGGAGGGGCCAACAGCGACCTACCAAGCCCGTCGTGAAGCGGACATCGCCGTGGCGGCGGAGACCGTGGCCACGACCGAAGCTGCTGGCCTCGCTTCGGGCGAAGTGCTCGCCGTGGCCACCCGCGCCAACCAGGATTCGGCGCGTGACGACCGGGCCGCCCAAGACACCTTGGAGGCGGCCCAAGCTCGGGGCCTGCCAGGTCGCCAAGCACATGTGCAAGACACCACCCTCGCCACGGTAGCTCCGCCGAGCATCTGGCCCACCGCTTCGGTCACTGCAGCTTCGGCTGCGAGCTTGCCCACCGCTCCGACCACTGCAGCTCCGGCTGCGAGCTTGCCCACGACTCCGGTCACTGCAACCAGTGCAGCTCCGGCTGCGAGCTTGCCCACCACCCTGTCGCTGCTGCTTCGATTACGAGCATTTCCACCGCTCCAGCAGTTTCAAAGCCAGCAGCCAGTCTGCTTGTAGCCCCGGTCATGACAGCTCGCTCGGACACGACCTCTGGCAACATGACGCCCCCCCCCGACGAGGTCCTGGTCACCGAGCCCGTCCGGAAGGCTGGGGACGCTGACTTCTTGGATGCGAGCTTGGCTGGAATGGCCCAACAACCAAACCCTTGGTTGCCAGACGAATGGAGCGAGGCTATGTTTGCCGGCGCGAGCATCCTGCTGCGAGAGTTCCCGGATCCCATGACCACGGTGGACACGGCGCGGCGACACATGCCCACGAACTCATGGACCCCCCAGCGAGTGGCCAAGCTCATCATGAACCTTGTGTCCAACCAGCGACGGGGGCACGATGCCTGCAAGGCGCAGAAGCTGGAACGCGTGCGTTGGCTAAGTCCTGATGACTTTGCCTTCCGGCGGCGGAGCCTCGCCAACGCGGACGCACGCTCTGAGCGCAACAAGACCAGCCGCGACTGGGACTCCCGACGCCAGGGAGCTCGCAATGCCTCCGGATCTGGTAGCTCTCGGCGCGACGCACCACTTGGAAAGGCGAGAGGCGGGATGGGGCGACACTTTTCGAGTGACGATAGACGGCCACGTAACCAACAGGGGAGAGCCCACGGTTTCAGCAGCTCAAGCTGTTCAACGGACAGCAGCAGGCGGTTGACCGTCCCAGAGGCCACCGTCGCGAGCGGAAAGAGGCAAGTGACTCCTTCTTTGGTAGATGTTTCCGCCTCGGCCAAACTCCTTGGACGCCTGTCCGTCTCCGACACCAGCGACATGCCAGTGTCGTCGAACGTAGCCCACACTCAATCAGCCGCGGTCGAAACCGCCGCATTAGCCGCCGCGGCCAAACATACCATAGACGTGAAGCGCGCGTACAAGCACCTGGGTCTCAACGACATAACTCGCATATCAATCCTTCCTTTGCCCTCCTCGATCAACCCGTCGGAAGCCGTGCAACAGCTCACTCGTTCGGTTAAGTTATCCGCGTCCGGTATTCTTTTGAAGTGCAACGAAAACACCGACGAGGGCATCCAAGCGACCGAGTGGGTCCCCGACTGGGAGTACCCCCTCCAGAAGAGCTTTGAACGGGCAATTACGCCTGACAAACCTACGACCGCCTCCCTCACAGCTGTGATGGATGGTTTCTTTCGACAGGTGTCGGGAGCCCTCGCCGGCGGAGCCACGGGGTCGGCGGCGTTCGAGCTCCTCCTGAGGTTGCTCAACACCCACTTCGACAACACCGACACGGGGGCGTGCTACGCCAAGTTGCATAGCTTTGGCGTGCCTAACGGAAACCCCTTCTGGGATTCTAGCCGATCGTTCCGAGCGGTAGTTTCAGAAGCGACAGGCTCTGAACGGGTGCTGGCACCGCGGTTGGGATGGCGGTAAATGAGCAGTACCCCAGCCTGATGACCACGCTGTACCCCGGCGTTTTGGCTACGTTGACGAAGCCGTTTGACTCTTTGGTCAGCTTTTTAGACTATTGGAAAAAATAAGGCACCTGCCATCAACGGCAAAAAAACACTTTTCGTTGCCTGCTTCCTCGACGGGTACGCGGTCATCCACCCCGTCGGCGGCGCGGCCCGCCAATAATGGGCGCGTCCAGGGCCGAACGCCTTCCCCCTCGCCTTCGTAGCAGACAGGGTCGTGCAATAGTATGATCATCATGAATGTCAGCCAAACCATTCCCGACTGCACAGACCCGTGGCTTGACAATTCCTACACCTCCTGGCCCCTAAACGAACTCCACTATGCCGAAGTTCACGCGGTTTGCATGTCCATTCACACGGAGGACCCTGGCCTGTGGGGCGGCCTGCTCTCGTCGTCCAAACGGGCAGCTCAACTCAGCGCAAACAGAGGCCGCTGCCTGAACTACCACAAACACACACACTCATTTAAGCAGTGTGAATACAACTTCCTTAACAAGAGCGGCCTTTCGAACAACGATCTCGACCAACTCGGTGACAATGGTGCCACGTACTGGCGTTGACAAGTTCGCATGACACGTTACCGACGCGAGGAAAAACCTTCGCGATCGAACAGCCACCACAAGAAAAAAACGTCGCCCCGGACACTCGCGAGGGCACCACCAAGGTCAGCAGAACAAACAAAGTGACGGCCACAACACACACGCGGCCACAGGCTACCGTCAGGCCGGCTCTGAAAAACACGGTGGTGTCCCGCCCTCACCCGCCTCTTCAGCCCCTGCTCACGACGCTGGAACCCGCTACGGTGCCTCTAATAATTCGGATGGAAACCCGAACGGACGTCAACCAGGCACCTTCCGCGCTGGCAACTGACAGGCCGACGGTGGTACGGCCCCTCGCACGTGTCCACCGCCAGCATTACCGGGAGAAAAAATATTAATTTCACAAGATTTTCGTGTCCCGCCTGGGGACTTTGCTCCCGGTTCGTCGCCCCGAATACCCGGGCGACGCAGCGACACAACAACATCTACGCCTGCGGCGTGCCCATAAAGCCCCCTGCCACCTCTTACAGTTTGTCAAGGTCGCACATCCGTGGCGGCAGCCCGCGCCGTGAGCGCCGCTCCCCTCAGCCGGGGCACAGGAGCCCGGGCAGTAAGTGCCGCTCCGCAGTCGACGGGAACCCGCGCGTCCAGCGCCGCTCTTCTTGACCACTGCACTAATCAGGTGACGGGAGCTGGCGCCCCGAGCGCCGCCCCCCTCAGCTTTGGCAAGAGAGCCGGCGCGATGCGCGCCGCTCCCCCGAGCCACACGCCGCATAGCACCAAGGGTGCTGCGCCTGCGCGTCGCTCATTTCCACGAGGGTGTCCCCTTCCTTCACCTCCCGGCCAAAAACCCGTGTTGCGCTGGGCAAAACTGGCCTTGCGGCGACTTTTGCGCAAAACGGATATTTTGCGCGAATGTTGCGCTAACGCAACAGCGCAACACCTACTTAATGCCCTGGTGAACAGCAGGGTTACAACTACGTGGTGAAACGTGCGCAGTTGCACCAATGTTCTGAATAATCGGTTTAGCGCACCACAAAAAGAAGGATACGTGCGGCTTTCCGCGCGTCCGTTTTCGGCCCCCTCACACTTTTCGGCCCAAACACATGTGCGGATCTATTTCGCCGAAGGCGAAAAAACTGTTTTTGGGCCTCTGTTGGCCGCAGGCGAAAACATGTTTTGGCCTTGTTTTGTGATATTTTCGACAATTTCATGCTGAATTTCTGTGTGGCTCTCCTTTTTGAGGAGACTGCGTTTAAATTTGAAACGGTTTTCTATGTCCGTGGATGTAACAAGGCTTGAAAGGCTCGCAGATACAGAAGAATAGGCGTAGTTGGTGTCATGTTTCAATGATTTGAATAGATCTCTATCTATTGTGTACGTATATATCTACTAATATTTTGAATGATTCAAATTGAAATATGTCTATAAATATTTATGATGTCTACGTATGTACATGGTATCTGTCTGTGCTTGTTTATATTATATGTTTCTATGTTTGTTGCAAGACGAGGGAATGAGACACACATTTTGAGTAACTTGACGCACATATCATACGTCCAAACTGTTCGACTCCGGCGGCCCTCCGGGGGCCCCCGGAGGCCCTTCGAGGCCCCCCCCAGGGGGCCCTCCGGGGGACCCTGCGGGGGGCGCACCTCACCCCGGCTCGCGCACACCGAAATAAGCCCGATGTGCGCTACGCCCACATATTGCTGGAGCCCTAATTACCACCCTGGTGTACAGTATGATGGACGCCGGGTCTCAGTGCAAACGACGTCAGTTGTGGTGAGGGTTGTTAGCTGGTTTACGTTTATGTACAGATGTACAGTAAGTAGTAAGTAGTCGTTGAACGGCTTGAAGGCTTTACGTTTGGCGTTTCGTATTCCGTACCACGCTTCGGAGACTTCATTTCTTCCATTTGATGGAACGGCAATCACTGCTGTTTCATATAGGCCCTTCCCTATTTAGTTGCCCGGTTTGAGCTGTCTTTCTTACACGCAATTTCCCATGTTTTCACCAATTTCAGCCTCCCGTTCTTAAAATAATATATATGACATGCGGGCCTCCACTGGACTGTATGCGACAGGCACGACCTGCCCTGTTAGAAATCCAGCTGCTCGAAACAGAAAAAAAAAACAGAAAAAAACGCAAATAAACAACTAAATAATTACTTCCAATTAAATAAATATAATAAAACAGATCCAACTAAAAAAAGGAAAAACGATAACAAAAGACAAAGAAAGAAAGAAAGTGTCGTGCTTCTCTCGGAGATGTGACAGACAATATATATAAACAAAAATATAATGCAAACAAATATACGACTTTTTTTGGAATGTTTAATAGTTGTTTCATGCCCGGGGTAATGCTTGGGCCAATAACAACAAGTGCACCTGCCCTGGATGACAACAACGACAAGTGATAACCGAATTCTAAGTGTACAGACAACAGGGTTTGGTGTCTCAATGTTTGACCCAGTCCATCATACTCGTATAAAAGGTTTGGTGTATCGATTTTCGAACGCAGCACCCAACAGCATCAGTCACCAGTAAGTAGCATACACCACGAAGACGAGCACGAGCATCTTTGCGATTGTGATCTACATAAAAGCGGAGGCCGAAAACACAGACAGACATCATCAGGAGAGGAGCAACCTGGGAAGAGGTAAGGACGCATAAATATCGTAACAGAAGCTTGGAGCTCTCGACTATCGGAGCCTACGCGAGTTGCGTGAGGTATGTTGCTACGTCTTGCATCCTTGGCGGTGGGGAGGGGGGGGGGGGGGGG
>MEHQ01000104.1:242798-290230 GCA_008828725.1 Saccharina japonica
GGGGGGGGGGGGGGGGGGGGGGGGGGGGGGGGGGGGGGGGGGGGGGGGGGGGGGGGGGGGGGTGTACTCATCTCGTGCACGGCCGTAGTCGTAAGACCATAGACCCTCGCATCCCTTACATTGCCGGGACGGAGCACGTTGGGTTTTCACCAACCAGGCGATTGCTTGCACCAAGCGCGAAGCGCCGTGAGGTATTGGGCGAGTCGTATGGAGGGTGAGCTGCATCCTGCTAAGAACCGCCTCTGAGGCGGACTTGTAGATGGCTGACAGCTTCAATGAGTTAATTAAATTCTGGTGTGGCCACTCCCTGAGACAGCAATGGGAGCAGATGGGAGCACTATGTAACTGCCTCGCGGGTTCCTTACCATATACGGCGGTGGCGACGGTGGGGGGGGGGGGGGGGTACTCATTTGTTGAGCAAGGATTTAAAGTGGGTGGGCTGAAAAATGTGATTTAGACCAATCACGAGCAAAAAGTGCGTGACAATCGTGACGTAGACCAAATACGAGAATAAAATGCAATAATAGGTGCAATGCCACGGCCGCGAAAGCACGGCGGGAGACGGAGAAGTGGCGTCCATAGGTTAGCAGCTGGAATGACACAGAGGTTGCAAGCTCGATGGAGAGAGCTTGTTGGAACTCGTATCATTACAACGGCGGCTGTCTGTGTGAGTGATCTGGTTGCTGCTGCGAGCGGATGCTGTTGCTGTGTCTATGTTCCGACCGAGAGTGGAACGCTCGTACCGTTAAGATTCTGCGTCGGAGTGTGTGACTACCACCCCAGCCACCACCCTTGGTAGGTCATCATACCCACTTGCTTTTTGAAGCTGTAGAAGTAGCAACGAAGGCTGTTGTTGCTGTCTGTTGCTTCTGCAGCGTGATGCCTGTGTTGTTTCGTCGAACGGAGAGTGGAACGTACTGTATCATATCTCGTCGGGTGGCTGATACACACCACCCAGCCTCCGGTGGGTTCATCATAACCGCAATGTGCTTTTTTCAGGAAAAAAATTGCTCGCAGAGTGATTATCATAATCTTCATCTCGCCACGGCATTCGAGTTGAATTTACAAGCACTTGATACCCTACACCAGATTGTTCGAATTAAGCCTACTTTCAATCCGGGAGTTCAACTGGTATGCGTCGCGGAGTGAGCACTCGGCAGCAAGAGGACAGACATACATGAAGTCGGAGACGGGAAAAGCCAAAACTACAGTTAACGTTGATGAACCGTAAGTCGTATTAAAAACTCGCAAGATCTTGGAATGCTTTGCGTGTCTCATTTTTTTTCTTTTTCGAGGCACTACTAAAAAAGTGCTTTGTTGCTTCGGCTTCTTGCCTTAGTCATTTGACTATTGAACAAGCGGTGGCGAGGGGGGGGGGGGGGGGAAATGAAAAGGTAAAATGGTTTCCCATATTTATGGATAAGAGCTATAGACCCAAGTTTTGGGGACGAATATCACATATATCGAACTTGGTTAATGTATGCAGCAGCATGGATCGTCCAGAGGGTATACGAATTCCAGTCCTCGGGACACGGTAGTCGCCCCAGTCAATTTGGCGCCTCAGTTTATGGTTCACTGCTGAACCTATGAGAACCACTCATTCCGGACTACTCATTCCGGAGAGTCCACAGCAGTCAGAGAACCCACAGCGGTCACGAGATTACCAGATCCTTCAACGTATGAGTCCTCGCTTATACCACCGCAGTATGATACAACGTGAACAGGTGCCACAGCAGTCAGAGAACCCACAGCGGTCACAAGGTTATCATATCATTAAACGTATGCGTCCTCGCTTACCACCGCAGTATGATACAACGTGTACAGGTGCAATGACCGGTTGATCCTCGGCTATGAGGAGCTGAAATGCCTGTGAAATGCCTTTCTGTGCGCTTGTCCGATGGGTATATTTATATGAGGACCTGAAAAGTCTGTAATTTTAGATTCGCTACGAATTATTAATACTATTTTCGCTATGAGTCCCACTCACGTCGCAGAGTCTACAGGCAGATAATACGCAGCAGTCAGAGGGGCTCAGATCCTTGAGGGGCCCGTTCGATATACATATAGGTAGAGCACGTGCGTCAGCTTATGCATTGAAAAAACTATAGATTTCGTCTTTTTTACAGCAACACTATTTCTGGCACAATAACACCATATCAGTACTCTTCATGAACACGGCATATCAAACGTAGCTCCAGTTTTAAAGCTCAGACCTGCTCCCGACCAACGTATAGCTTTTTCGATAAAGTCTCTAAAAAAAGGAGGTTTTACTTGGATCTGCGAGAGAGCGCAGGCACTGCTGTGTTTGCATCACGAAACGAAACTACTAAGGAACAAGAATTTTGATCCTCTCGGAGTGGCGTGCAGCTCGCACGGGCGACTGCGTACATAATGCAAGACACAGTAATATTTACTTTTCATCCGGCAGGATATTTCCGGGAACTTTACAGTCACTAATGATGTATGGAGGTATATCGTGGTCCGCAGGTTCGGAACAACAAAAAAAATTGTCGAAAGCGGCGCAGCCGCGTTTCTTGCCCGTTTTGGGTCCGGTTTGGGGTCAGGGTTAGGGTTAGGGTTGGGGGTTGGGTTGGGTCTACGCGCGTACCTTGATCCCACTAGGAAGTGCTTCCTATTAATAGTTCCTAGCCCGCAAACGCAAACAACGAACAGCCCGACCCCTGGAAGATCTTACCGGACGATGTGTGAATAGTTCTCGCAAGACACGCCAAGTGTGGTGAGCTCCTGTTTGGTTCCTAAACTCTGCTATGACCACGTAAGACGCTACGTACGGACGGCCGAAAATCGGAGTTAAACCAGTATCAGCAGGCGGTAAAACGGCCATTGTTCAAAGTTGTCTTTGAGTACAACGGGTAAGTCGTTTTTGAGTAAGAGGCACGTTTCATGCCGAAAACGAAGTCGGATCGATTCGGCTCCTGATACACAAATGTTGACCATGACCCACGCTCTCTAAATTTGCTCATATGGAGTAGGTCTGAGCATTCGAACTGGAGAAACGTCGTATTCCGTCGGGAGTCATGATGAAAAGGTGAACATGTGTAGTACAGTACATGACACATAATAAGATAATAAGCAACAGGCTAATAAGAAAGCCAGGCTGACTTTTATTAGAAAATAAGATATTTGGGAGTCGTTATCTTGAAATTAGTGTGGAAAGCACCCTCTCTCAAATGAGCAATCCAGCCAGGACCATATTTCCTGTTTCGTATTAGGTGTCTTGTACTGTTTAGTTTTGTTTTTTTTCCGTTTCGTTTCGTCTTTTTTAGTTTCGTTGTTACTCTCGTTCTTATCACTGTGATGAGGAAGAAGTACTACCTGGCTGGGTGGATGGCGAACTGGGTATTGTTTCCCTTGGTTATTTCTGGTGATCTTTTATTTTTTATTTTTTATTTTTTTATGTTTTTGCTTGGTGTAACGCCTGTTGTAGCGGGCACGACAGCGATGCTACAATCCCTCGCATCATCCATTTGTTTTGGTTTATTTTTTATTTTTGCCGTGATCGCTTTTGCCTTTGTCTCTCCGCCCCCCGAATTTTCCTAGGACTTTCTTTGGCTGCTTAGCTACGTACGTATACATTTTGGTTTTTGTTAGTTCCTCTTCTCTTTCCTGGACTCTCGTGTGAGGCACGAGGACGAAACGGAACTGAGTAGGAAGTGCCACGTATCCGTTGTATGGGTGGCGCCCAAGGGAATGGAGACAGGGGGTGGGGGGGTTCGTAGGGAAACCGCGGCGGACGAAAGCAGGAAAGAGACGGCAAACAGAGTAGGTACCAGTACCAGACCGACTAGCTGGTAGAACCTGCCTGTACTAAGGGCACAAACCTGCCTCAGCTGGCTGGAAGGTACTTTTGGTGTGCTCTGGCTGCCTGTCTTTTCCTGTCGTTCTTAGTCTTGCTTTGTTGGCACTGTTTTTTTTTNAAGCAAATCAATAATCAAGCAACCAAAATAAAAAGCATGACAAAAAAAGAAAGAAAGTGTCGTGCTTCTCCCAGAGGAGATGCGACCTCCAATAAAAAACCAAATGAAATGAAAGAAAATAAAATGGACCGAAACAGCGCCAACAGAGCAAGACTGAGAACGACAGGATAGGACAGCCAGCCGGAGCACACCGGAAGGCCAGCCGAGGCAGGTTTGTGCCCATAGTACAGGCAGGTTCTACCAGCTAGTCGGTCTGGCACCTACTCTGTTTGCCGTCTCTTTCCTGCTTTCGTCCGTCCTGGTTTCCCTATGACCCCCCCCACCCTCCGTCTCCCTTCCCTTGGGCGCCACCCATACAACGGGTACGTGGCACTTCCAACTCAATTCCGTTTCGTTCTCGTGTAACACACGAGAGTCCCGGAAAGAGAACGGGGAATGACAAAACCAAAATGAATACGTACGTAGCTAAGCCACCAAAGAAAGTCCTAGGACAAATACGGAAGGCGGAGAAACAAAGGCAAAAGCGATCACGGTAACATAAATAAGTGAAACAAAGTAAACGAAGCAAATGATGCGAGGGGTTGTAGCATCGCTGTCGTGCCCCCCTTGAGAAGCAACAACAGGCAATACAACAAGAAAAAATGAAAAAATGAAAAAAAGAAAAATAAGAAAAAAAAATCAAACAAACAAACAAACAAACAAAGGGAAAGAAAGACCACCAGAAACAGTGCCGCGTTCGAAGCGGCTACAGAGGTGCGCGGCACGGGTAGTCTAGGTGGGACTTACTAGTCAGCCTGGTACCTTGCTATCCTGTCGGCTGTTTCCCTCCTGCTCTCATCAGCCGCGGTTTCCGTACGACTGTTGCCCCCCCCCTTCCATTCCCTTTTGCACCCCCCGCAACGCGATGCGTGGCGCTGTCTACTCAGTTCCGCCTCTACTTTGTGCCACCGGATCATGAACTGTTAGCCGCTTCGAGGACCCCCCTGTGCCACTTGCCCACTTTAGTTGCTGCAAGGTCCATACTGCGGTCTCTACTCCAAACACCAACGGGACCTGTGCCGTGGACCCCTTGGAGGCTTGAAACACCTTGAGGTCTTCACAAGGCATTTCTGCCAGGACTTTGGTTGTCCGCCCGGTCTGCGTCCCTCCCCACCCGTCATGGTCCCGAACATACCCGACTGGGTAGTCGCCCTTGGTTGCCGTGCCACGGCCCCCGCAAAGAACAGCCGCCGTTTACGGATCGTCGTTTCGATGCTCTCGCATCGTGTCTGCTTGAGAGCCTTGCGTACGAGAGGGTCCTTAGTCGCACGCTGCGCGCGCTGGAAGCCAATGACACGCAGGAGGATTGGTGGTGCCCGATCGGAGCCTGGCGAAGTGTTGTGCACGAGGTCCACCTCACACATCCGTACAGCAGGGTCTCAATCACCTCGGCCTTCAACATGCGGATTTTCAGACTAAGTCGAGCCGTCTTCATGTCGTACAACTCTGGTCCGAACCGTTTGAAGCACGCCCACATGAGACGGATCCGTCGTTCGATTTCGAGTGAGAGGTCAGCGTCTTCGTGGATAATGCCGCCGAGGTACAAGAACTGGCTCGTCTGTCTATACCTCTGACCAGCTGCTTCGATAACGAGCGGCGGAGGAGGGGGTGTCTGGTCCCGTGTTCGCAAGATCTTCGTTTCCGTTTTATTTTCTGAAACCGTGAGGCCTGCTGCTTCGAAGACAGTCACGTGACTGTCATCATTTTTGCGAGACTCTCCGCAGACTTTGAGACAATTCCTGCATCATCGGCGTACAGCATACCCCATACAGCCCTTCGCACGCATGCCAATGGTACCTCTTTTCCAACCACTACATCCTCCTTGAGGTGAACCAAATCCCTCATGATGTCTTCGTCTTCGCTGAAGCGTACGAGAACAACGTGTATCACAGCAGCGAAAAACACTTGAACAGAGTGGCGACAGCACGCAGCCTTGTCGTAGCCCCTGCGTGACATTAACCAATCAGAGTGCTCACCATCATCTGTGCGTACGCAAGGCGCATGCCGTCGTGGAACTGGCGGATGATTGTAAGCATCTTGGTTGGTATGCCAACGCGGTAAGAACCTGCCACAGCAGCTCTCGGTCGACAGAGTCGTATGCTTTCTGCAAATCGATGAAGCACATGTACAAAGGGATTTTCTCTGTCTCGTCCGAGTTCTTGTAATCGTCGTACTACGAAAGCATGTCGACTGTTGATCGTGTAGGACGAAAACCGCACTGTTCCTCAGGGAAGATGCCTCGGTCCTCGCAGTAGTTGCTGATACGGGATGCGACGATTTTCAGCAACACTCTTCCTGCATGGGCAACAAGCGAAATCCCTCTGTAGTTGTTGCAATCAGTTCGGTCCTTCTTTTTGTAAAGTACCTTGATGATCGCGTCTTTCCACTGCTGGGGGACTTCACCCGTTTTCCAAACATTGACAAGAATGTGGTGGAAGCATTGGATGAAATCGGGGTGATCGATTTTCAGTAGCTCGGCGGGCAGGTCGTCTGGTCCTACCGCTTTCTAATTCGGCATTGTCTTAATGGCTCCCATCATCTCGTCCACAGATGGCTCTCGCAAGTGATTGTCAAGCGGTCGTGTGGCAATGGATCGATGATAGTGGGATCAAGTTTCAGGATTTCGTGTTCAAGAGTTTGTGGAAGGCTCCATCCACCGTTCACGAATTCAGCACTTTATCCCGTAGCAGCGTGCCATCCTCGTCCCTCAATGAACTGCTCGCTTTGCGCTTTCTTGCCCTCCAACCCTACAGTACCCTTCAGGTGCTTGTAAAAGCCTCGCTGGTCATTATCGGCTAAGAGCCTCTCGGTTTCGGATAGGTACTCTTTGAAATACGTATGTACCCCTACAGCGACCACCTCCCGAAGATTCGCACACGCGGTCCTCAGAGTCTTCCACGCGGTACTATCTCGGGGGTGGGCGCGTAGGTGCTTTCGCGCATCTTCCCTCGCGGACCATGCTATTTTGAAGGCAGCCGAGGTTTCGGCTGACTCACACCATCCACGCTTGCGTGGCTGGTGCGATGTGGGTGGTACCTCGGCTTCTACCGCATCGATGATGGTTGAGGTCGTGCTTCTCCCAGAGGAGATGCGACAGACAATAAAATCAAACTAAATGAAACGAAATGAAATACAACGCAAACAAAGCAAGACTAAGAACGACAGGTGTGTGTGTGTGTTCTTCACATTAAACCTTCCTTTCTACCCGTCGACATCCAGCACACCCAGTGTCCGTGCCGATTCATCATCCTAAAAAGGTACCAGTTCTGTGGTCACAAAACTACGACACAGAGATACTACACTCAGTGCAGTAAGCAGAGCAGACAATGCAAGCCATATCGACAGGCAAGACCTACCCTGCTAGCAATCCAGGTGCATGCAAGAGAAAAAAAGAGAAAAAAAGAAAGAAAAAAGCGAAAAGGAAAAATAATAGAAGTAAATATACTGAAGCAAATCAACAATCAAGCAACCAAAAAAAAGCATGACAAAATGAAAAAAAAAAAAAAAAAAAAAAAAATGTCGTGCTTCTCCCAGATGAGATGCGACATCTAGTTAAAAGAAACCAAATGAAATGAAATGAACCGAATTTTTTTCTCTTGCATGCACCTGGATTGCTAGCAGGGTAGGTCTTGCCTGTCGTATATGGCGTTGCATTGTCTGCTCTGCTTACTGCACTGAGTGTAGTATCTCTGTGTCGTAGTTTTGTGACCACAGAACTGGTACCTTTTTAGGATGAAGAATCGGCACGGACACTGGGTGTGCTGGATGTCGACGGGTAGAAAGGAAGGTTTAATGTGAAGAACACACACACACGTTAATTTTATTTTCTTGTTTGTTGTTCGTTGTCATCTTCGCCTTTTCATGTTCACTTTTATGTATGTCTCTCCCTCAGGGCAAGGGCACACATGTACGTACAGTAGTACGTATCACAATTATACGACTCACAGTAAGACGACTCCCCTGTGTCCAGCTATTAATACGTAGGCGCTTCCCTCAGACCATCTCCATTTCCCGGCGCAGTAACCACTTTCCTACAGTACACAACCTACAGCCTACAGGAGTAGTGCTGAATACCTCGATTGGATCACAGAAGCGCTGGTTGCGCAAGCTCTCACAGAGAAGCGCTGATTGCGCTACAGCAGTGACATTATCAGCTGGTTCCGCTATGACATTATTTACTCGGTTTTACAGGGGTAACAATACTGTTATTTTTTCGGTTGGTTAATTTCATCAATACGCACCTGTCAGCACTATTATTACTTGAGAAGATATATTCATTTCACCAATACGTACC
Source organism: Saccharina japonica (assembly GCA_008828725.1). Taxonomy (NCBI): domain Eukaryota; class Phaeophyceae; order Laminariales; family Laminariaceae; genus Saccharina; species Saccharina japonica. The sequence continues at coordinate 251,070 of MEHQ01000104.1, forward strand.
TGCAATATGTTTATTTTATACAGCAATACTGCGGTGGTAAACCGCCGGGCAGAGCAAGCAGCACTCTCGATCAGTGATGTCGGATTTCGTAATTTCGTGCTTTCGGCGAGCTTGTTTTTGCCGTAAGCACGGTGATTGGCCGACGCAATTACCGGAAGCCCCAAATCCCCTTATAGCACAAGCCATACATTTCTATAGGAAACCCTTCTTTTTGCCCTCCCTGCGCGCCTTACTTGGATTCCGAGATTGCGCTGTGGCCCTGCGAGCTGCTCCTACAAAGTCGATGTCCTCGTGGATAGCCAAGAAGTCGAAGCACGAAAGAAAGTGTCTGCGAAAAATTGGACCATTTCATAAACATTGCCCCACACCCGAGGAAGCCATAGCTCTCAGCCCTTTTAGGTCTGAAGTCCCACTTAGGGGACAAACCACTCAAATTCTAAGTAATTTGTCCCCAAAACGGTACTCCAGTCCTATAAGGGTTAGGGTATCTTGGTAGCTGGCGTAGATTTACAGCACCACGTGTGTGTGTTCTTCACACTAAACCTTCCTTTCTACCCGTCCACATCCAGCACACCCAGTGTCCGTGCCGATTCTTCATCCTAGAGAAGTACCAGTTATTACGTGGTCACAAAACTACGACACAGGTATACTACGCTGCAGTGCATTAAGCAGAGTAGACAATGCAATGCCATATGACAGGCAAGACCTACCCTGCTAGCAATCCATGTGCGAGAAAAGGAAAAAAACACGAATAAAAAAAAGAAACATGCTAAAGCGAATCAACAACCACGTGGACAGCAGGACAGGGTCACAAAGATCGAACTTCTGAGCAAACTCGTGACCTGGTATGTGCTCGTGGGGGGTTGGTAGGGTATTCATGATGGCAATCTGGGTTTGCGACGGCTATGTATTTTTGCTTGAGGCGCCGTGGGTGGTCTCCTCTGGGCTGGGTGTTGTCGGACCTCGCGCTGCGGGCGCTCAGGTGGCCCCGTCTCTCGGGGACGATGGATGTCGCCTATGAAGCAGTCGACGGCACGTCTCCATTTTGCGTGGCTTGCGTTTGGTTTCATTGAACATGCCACGCCGAGTTGGACAAACTCCCCCTTCAGCAAGGGCAGTCACTAGGGTTGCACCCCGGCCTCAAAATTTGGAACCGGTAACCGGACCGGATTGTGGGGGGTTCAGACGGAACCGGAACCGGGTACCCGGCTTGCTTTCAGCCCGGGTACACGGGTACCCGGGTTAACATGTACTATTATCTCCCCTTTAAGCGTTTCAGCGGGCCCGAACGGTCCACAGGCGGCGTGGTAAGGCGGACGGTGGGAGGGAATGACTTCGTTTCGTCTATATTCTCTCAATGAATCATGTTAAAGACAGAAGATGGAAGGCAGAAGGCTGCCTCTTGCAGTGTGTGCTGAGAGAGAGGTGTGTGTGTTAAATGTTAAAATACACCACTCGCACAGAGACCAGCCAGGCTGCTGGATTTATATCCCCCCTGTATAAATCAACGTATATCCCAGTTTTGGGGGCTCCGTATAGCACAATCAACGGGTACCCGGGTACTATCCGGGCACCCGGGGTCCAAATAAATACCCGGGGTAAATTTATTTGTTCCGGTCCGATTCCGGTTCCGACGGTTCCGGGTACCTGCCACCGGGTACCCGGTTCTCAGTCAGACGGGGTGCAACCCTAGCAGTCACGCGGCCCCGCCGCGTTTTGATGACGTTGTTCCATAAATCCTCTGGCGGCCGGAATATCGAGTATCAACCTCTGACCAATCAGACCCGCAGCCTGCACAGAGTTTCGTACCGACCACTCCTGCGCTCACATAAGGCGAGCCTGGGTGGACGTAGTCTTTCTTTGTGTTGCCATTATTGTTTTTTTTATTATGATATTCATTGTATATTGTCTGTCACGTCCCCGGGGGGCACGAAACCTTATTTTTTATTTTTGTTGTTTGTTTTTCTATTCTCTTCTTTCTTTTGCTTTATTCCCTCTTCCAACGCATTTGCATTGCTAGTATTTTGAGGTACTGCATTACACTATGTAGTGGTTTTGTGACCACAGAGCTTGTATCTCTCATAGGAGGAGCTCGCACGGACACTGGCAGTGTTAGATGTCGACGGTATAAATACCGGTTTTATGTGAAAATAAAACTGGGCCTGAAAACCGCGTCGATGTCGGGTACCTCGTAGTTTGTTGGCATGAACCATTGGCCGATATGCTCAAAATGTAAGCTCCTTTTATCCTCTAGGCGCGGGTCCAGCTGGCTTGGGCTGTTGAGTTGTTTATCCAATATTCAATTTTCAAAGAAACGATAAAGTTATCCCCAATACATGTCCATAGATTTATGTAGCTGCGTAGCTGCCCGAATAGAGCCTTTCCAAGAGTACTCCCCAGGTGGGCACACCAACCCAAGTTCAGGGGAAAAAATTAAGTGTGCCCGAACAACAAATCAATTCATTTTCAAGCACACCCACCAGGTGGCACACCAACCGAGTTCAGGCAACCGCCTTTAGAAAGATGTGGCCGATTAACAAATATAACCCTTCGAAGCACAACGACCACGTGTCACACGACGCAAGCACGCCTCTGGTTAGGGTTGGGGTTGATTAGGGTCGGGGTGTTGACCACCGGTTGCCGAAGCCAAGCGTAACCGCATCGTCGCGAACGAGTATATATATTATACGAGTATTTGTTTCTTTTCATTTTTTGCATCTCATTATCATCGCACTTCCGTCTCTCTCCCTCCCTATTAATAGTCGTAACTCAGATACGGGGTCGCACAACAGTAGGCTACTCTCCCTCCTCCCCCACTACGGTCCTTGCCTTGGTTTTCATCGCGCAGAGGGTTCAGCCTTCCCAACGCTCGTCGATTTCCACTTGCGAGAAAAAGTCCCTACGTATAATACAAGCATGCACTCGTGGGGGCTCGAACTCACGGCCTTGACTTAACAAGGACGAGATTCACCTGTCATTCCACCGGGGACGCCGGTTAATTAAGACTAAGATTCCTGATTTAAACAGCACTTTATTCTGGCAAGTCTGGGGTCTATTGGGGAGGGTTGACTGGACGGGCAGATTTATTTGATTTCCGCCAGCTGGCACGCAGCTGCTGTAGCCGTGTCAAAATCACGGGCACATTGTGAGATTGGTGAAAAGGCAACTTTGCTTTTCCCCATCCCGTTAAATATCATCGCCCTTCTTTTCTCTCTCCTTCCTATTAATAAATGTAATTCAGATCCGGGGTAACAAGGGCGCTTCTCTCTCTCCTCCCCACTATGATTTGTTCCTTGACTTCTCATCTAGAGAAGACTTCAGCCCTGTTTCTGTCCCGCGTCGTCTCCCATCGAATTGCGGCTACCAACGCTGCTATTAAATAGTCTCCCTCAGGAAATGACGTGGAGGTTTTCATGTTTTATTTGAGCAATTAACTGAGAACTCCGTCGCACGTGGGATTCGAACTGACGAGATCAACTCTCTGCCAGCAATCGAGGGTACAGTAGGGGAGCCAATATAAGGCGGTATAGTGCACCGAGATTTTGACCGCCCTATCCCGAACGACCGCCCAATTGGAGATAAGGCGGTTGACCGCCCTATTGGGGCTTTTGGTGATATCCCAATAAGGCGGTAACCGCCCTGTTGAGAACATACAGCGTTTTAAGGTACAGCACAGCGTACTCCTGAACCAAAGCATTGAAAAAAGAGGATCCAGAGGGCCTCACGAAGAGGGGTATCAAACTATACGCGTACTCGGAGAAGGAAGGTACAGCGTTGCAACAGTACCAGCGCTGAATCCAGTGGAAATGTGTGTTGTCAAACACACACCAAAGGGCAGCAGATAGCAGACGGGCGCACGCGCAAACTTTGCATGTTGAGAAGTAAAAAGTACAGCAGCTGTCGCTAGGAACTCGAGCAGCACGATATTGGTAACTGTCGTCAACTTGAGTGCATTGGTGGGGGGGGGAAACACAAAACAAAACATGATGTGCGCTGGTGGCAGCAAAACTCATAGATGACATTGGTGATTGTATTTTGACGACGCCCTTTCCTGCTGACCCCCCCCCACCTATCTATGGAAACAACGTAATGAGCGCCCAAATGTTGGAGGTGTCTCTAATAGGAGTAAAGACCGTGTCCGCGTAAATTTTCCCGCGCAGGCGAACTTCCGTACGTGTGCCCGCATAGAAAATAGAGCCTTTCCAAGCACAACGACCAGGTGACACACCAACCAGACATGCCTCTCGTTAGGGTTACGGTTAGAGGTCGGGGCCGGGTTCGTGGCCGCCGTTAGTCCAAGCCAAGACTAAGCCCACCGTCCGGAACGATTTTCTTGACAACAAAATTACCGCATTAGAAACAGCATCATTTTATGCGGGCACGACTGAGAAGTTCGCCTGCTCAGCCAGATTTACGGCTTCTAGGAAAACAAACAACATAGCCAAGGGTTGAACTGGTGTTGTTGTTGTTGTCTTCACATTAAAGTCGTTTCCGTTGCTAACCCCTGTAGTATAATCTAGCAAGATAACAGCCCCGTGGTCACAAAAGTGCTATTGATAGAGCCATCAGAGAATGCTAAAGAACACGCACACTTAGTAGGGAAAGGATAGTACACAAGCCCGAAGAGGTACACCTAAAATCCCTACAGCATGTTATGCGTGTTCAAAACTGAACTACACACCCGCAATCTCCATTCGACTACAGCAGCATCGCCCCCCCCCCCCCCTTCTCCCACTCTTTACCACTGAATTTGCCGACTACAGCAGTTAGCGTAACTACTGTCTGAGTGCTGTCTGTACATAAACACACGGTATGCGTGGGGACAAGATGGAGCACGCAGCTGCTGTCTGAAGTGCTGCCAGAATGACAGTCCGCGGGCACACAGTGAAAAAAAGCAGCCAACCAAGCGTTATTACGCGTATTACAGGTCTGATTTACCAGGGTGGACAATAGGAAATACGTCATGGTGGATATGGAGTATCCCATGGTATGTAGTCTTTTTTTCGTTATTGTGATTTCACCGTATGATATTATAATTCATTATTATATTGTTTGCCTTCCGACAATGTGCAGGGCATTTTTCATTCAGGATGAAAAGGCTGATCCCATCCAACCAATTATCCTCCCATGCGTCAACTCAATTGAATTGTGTGCTTTGCTTGCCTGTGGTCCTCGTTACGGGCTATCTCGCTGGCCATCGAGCGCGTCCACCAGCGCCAAGATTCTTCTGGTGGACCGTCCAGAAGTTTCCTATATCTCGTTGCGCCCCTTGACCGTCCTTTGGGACAAATCGCTTCGTGCTGCTCATACCGTGCCAGCACTGCCGTTGAGCTATTTCATGTTACGGTTACCGTATCGTACATAGTACTCAACGTACCGATACGTATTCATATTAATAGGTGGTGTACAATGTTTTGATATACATATATTACATATATTACAAATAACGTTCGAAACGATATCGCTCAGAGCCCTTCAGACCTTTGCCGCCAAAACCCTTCGAGCCTCTGTGTGCTCCTCTCTCCTGCCTTTGTGTGGTCTTCACTCCTGCACGCGACCGGTCTACGACAGCGCTGCAAATATCGTGTATTATAGTTCGCTATTATACAGTATGTAGTAGTTTTTCCGCCGTTTTGAGTACAATATATAGTTTTGCCGTCGTTTTTTTGCCGTCACGTATACGCAGCTTCCATGCTGATACGTAGACGTACTATTAATAGTCGACGACAGCGCTGCGTATTACACAGTAGTTTTCGCATATACAGTACGTATTTATATGTACATGCTCACACGTGAATTTTCCAGTCTTCTCTTATTTCGTATTTCATTTGATGATGGTGCATGTTCTTTCTGTTGATGATGTAGTACCGGTCGTCTATACGAAGTCAAACGTGCGCTTAAACGGTGCGCATAATCTCGAGGCCCCTTATATACCACTTCCGGTCGTATAAAACGGGCAAATAACTGCACTGATGTATTATCGTATACCAGTAGACTGCAATGTTCCATCATCAAAACATATATTTATGGACAGTTTTAGGGTTGGCTCGTGGGCAATTCAATTTGCGTGGAGTGTCGTGGGCTTTGATATCTTCGTTAAAACAAATTGCCTGGCGTTCGTTCACTTCGGTAGGCATTTTAACCGTCGTGTGCTCTCACAGGCATGTAGTTCTTCCAAGGCGTTCTATATTTGAGGTGCTTCTGCGAAATTCCAGTGCGATTTGTTGCTGTGTGTGTTTTAGGCAGCTTGGGCATAGCAGAACAGTGTACGAGTATTGTCCGGAGTGTTGCGTTTCATGGTGAGTCCATGGGTTTTGCATATTATCAGCCAAATTTCTTTGCGGTTTTTTATTGTTTTTTCAACCGCGCCGGTGAAGTACCGTCCTGGTGCAAAGCTTCAATATACTCTTCCCGTGTGCCGGTATCAGCTACCAGGCATTAATGTCGGTACTTATCGTATGCCATCGCTGTCAAGGTCTTGGGTTCGATTCATTGATCGGGCGGCGTCAGCCGCAAAAACCCTTGTATACAGTAGGTAATGTACCGTACCATGTTTTTTGTCTTGATTCCATCCCATTTATTATCTTCGCACTTCTGTCTTTCTCCATCCCTACGTAGTGGTAACTAAGATCCGGGGTCACAATTAGGCCCCCTCTCCCTCCTCGACCACTATTGTTCTTGCCTTGATTTTTATTGCGCAGAAGGTTCAGCCTTTCCAACGCTCGTCGATCTTCATCAAGTTTTGCTAACTCACGCTCTCAGGTTTTCCGCTAGTCGAAACATTTTTCCGCGAGAAAAAAGTCTCTACGAGCATACACTCGGGGGACTCGAGCTCGCGATCTTGACTCTATTAATGACAAGATTCGTGGTTACCTGCTAGCCCACCTGGGCCACCGGGGTATAGGTAGGACTAAACGTATCGATATGTTCAAGGTCAGGTTCTGTAGGGTTTGTGGATTTAGGGTCAGGGTATGGGTGTCTTACAGAACTTACAGAAGTTCCGGGTTAGGGTATAAGACCCTTACAGAACTCACAGAAGTTCCGGGTATTGTGGCCCGGGCATACAGAACTCACAGAAGTTCCGAGCAGGTACAAACACGTTGTACCGGTACCCCGGGTATTGTGAAACGGGGAGTACAGAACTTACAGAAGTTCTCTGTAGGGTATGAAGGTCGTACAGAACTTACAGAAGTTCCGGGTATTGTGACACGGGCGTACAGAACTTACAGAAGTTCCGGGTATTTATTGTGGAACGGGCGTACAGAACTCAAGAAGCTCCGATTGTGGCCCGGTCGTACCGAACTGACAGAAGTTCCGATTGTGGCCCGGGCGTACAGAACTCACAGAAGTTCCGATTGAGGCACGGGCGTACAGAACTTACAGAAGTTCCGGTGATACCCTGGTAAATACCCACCTTAAGGGGGCGAAAAAACTGCAAATGTACTCCTAAAAAATATACATAAATGCATTTCGAAATACTGCGATTGGTGTACTTGAAACATGACACACTATACCGGTACTAACGCGTATATACCATGCATGTACCATTGTAGCTAATTTCTGTTATAGCTGTCTTTCACGATTTTCACGGCAAGGACCGTTCCAACTTCATGGGAATGACTTCCGCGGTCATAGATTTACCCCCCAAATCAAAATCCACGTACTTGTGTGCTCGGTTCATGTGTGGTTGTGAGCGAGGTGGGTTGTACAATGTAATTTAATTTCGTCATTTCGTTTTTGGTGTGTCACTGATGAGACATGACGTCAGAATGCATAACATCACTCCTCAAAGTATGTCAGGAGACGGCACTTTCAGCCCTTGACTGACGACAATTTTTCTTTTTTTATCCTTGACTGATGCCAAAATACTAGGTTTTAGTGTGGAACACTCGAATCCACACCCTTGACCGATGCCCATTTTCCCTCGACTGGCCGTCTCCTGACATCCTCAACGATACCCTAATCTGTACCGGCACACAGGGTATTGTGCCGAGGGAATACCCATACCCGGGGAATTGTGCCCAAGGTGCTACAGAACTTACGGAAGGTCCGGGTACGGGTATGGATGGCTTACAGAACTTACAGAAGTTCCGGGTTTGGATATAAAACCCTTAAAGAACTCACAGAAGTTCCGGGTATTGTGGCACGGGCGTACAGAACTCACAGAAGTTCCGGGCAGGTACAAACACGTTATACCGGTACCCCGGGGATTGTGAAACGGGGAGTACAGAACTTACAGAAGTTCTCTGTAGGGTATGAAGGTCGTACAGAACTTACAGAAGTTCCGGGTACGGTTATAACACCCTTAAAGCACTCACAGAAGTATTTCCCGGGTAAATGCCCCGGGTATGGTTTTGTAGGTACCCTACAGAACCTGACCCTGAAAAATTCCATACCGAGACTCGAACCCTGGACCTCTTCCCTCACAGGCTTCGTGGTTACCTGTTAGGCCACCGGGGAGTCTCTGCTACTTATGAGTGGGATTTGTTTGGTCCTATAAATAATATACCACCGCCGTAACGTCGGACTCCTTAGACGCCTTATTGCTACATGTGTATATATTCCTGTGTGTGTGTTCTTCACATTAAACCTTCCTTTCTACCCGTCGACATCCAGCACACCCAGTGTCCGTGACGATTCTTCATCCTAAAAAGGTACCAGTTCTGTGGTCACAAAACTACGACACAGAGATACTACGCTCAGTGCAGTAAGCAGAGCAGACAATGCAATGCCATATACGACAGGCAAGACCTACCCTGCTAGCAATCCAGGTGCATGCAAGAGAACGAGAGAAAAAAAAGAAAAAAATAATAAAAAGTATGCATACTGAAGCAAATCAACAATAAAGCAACCAAACAAAAGCATGATAAAATAGAAGAAAGTGCCGTGCTTCTCCCAGAGGAGATGCGACATCCAATGAAAAAGAAACCAAATGAACTGAAACGAAATGAAATGGACCGAAAAAACAGCGCCAACAGAGCAAAACTAAGAGCGACAGGAAAGGACAGGCAGCCGGAGCACACCAAAAGCACCTTCCAGCCAGCCGAGGCAGGTTTGTGCCCGTAGTACAGGCAGGTTCTACCAACTAGTCGGTCTGGCACCTACTCTGTTTGCCGTCTCTTTCCTGCTTTCGTCCGCCGCGGTTTCCCTACGAACCCCCCCACCCTCCGTCTCCATTCCCTTGGGCGCCATCCATACAACGGATACGTGGCACTTTCTACTCAGTTCCGTTTCGTTCTCGTGCCCCACACGAGAGTCCAGGAAAGAGAAGAGGAAATAACGAAATAACAAAAAAAAACAAAATGAATACGTACGTAGCTAAGCAACAAAATCAAGTCCTAGGAAAATACGGAGGGGCGGAGACACAAAGGCAAAAGCGATCACGGCAAAACAAAATAAATTAATGATGCGAGGGGCTGTAGCATCGCTGTCGTGCCCCCCCCCTTGAGAAGCTGCAGCAGGCAGTGCACCAAGCAAAAACTAATAATAATGAAATAAATAAATAGAAATAAAAACAAACAAGCAAACAAAGGGAAAGAAAGACCACCAGAAATATCCAAGGAAAACAAAACAAAACAAAAACAAAACCCAGTTCGCCATCCACCAAGCCAGGTAGTATTTCTTCCTCATCACAGTAGTGATTAGTGATGAGAACGAGTAACGATTAAACTAAAAAGACGAAACGAAACGAACAAACACAACAGAGCCGCGTTCGAAGTAGCTACAGAGGTTGTGTACCAGGTATGTACTATTACGTTAATATTATATTTGCATTGATAGTACCAAGGGTGTGCGCGGATATTAATCCCATACACCCCACTACCCCCCCCCCCCCCCTATATTGGAGGGGGAAAAAAAAACGTTTTTTTTTCCCGTGCGTTTTTTGTTGGGTCTCACACTCCTCTGCAGACGCTGCTCTACGTACGTGTGTCTAGCGTCTACGTATACTGCTTGGCTTTGGGTGTACACTGTGTACACAATGGTTTATACAAACGTACTGTACAAGGAATGTGTTGTTACTGTCGGGAGGGTCGGAGTTGGGGAACGGCTACCACACTCGCCACACCAGCCACTCGTATCAAGATTGAAAAACAGAAGCACTGACTGAGTGTTGTATTGTCGATAAGGCCTTGCCTACCCTTGGGAATGCGGGGACGATACGCTTGCCCACTATACGACCCCGAGAGATCGACGCCACAACCACCCCCCCTAGCTGACGCGGCCTGACGGTGACACTTGCGTACCAGACACTCTCAGCTTCCTGGGTGCCGTGTAGGTCCCAGTTTTTTTACACCACGCCAATATTATGTCGGGCTCGATATCAGCCACTGCATGTCATTCGGGTTAAATAATCATAACGTACAACATACACACGCGCCACAAGCACTGCCACTCGTCTCCGAGGCGTGGGTTCTCCCCCGTACATGAATATGCTGAGACGGGGCCGACGACTTCGCCGTGAACCATATTCCGGCTTGGTACGTTGCAAACAACGGGGATCCGCGCATCTCATAAAGTTGATTTCGTTCGCGTGGCTAAGTCGCCTTGAAATATCAATTTGCCCAGCACTCCCTTTCACTCTCATACGCAGGTTCTCTGTAGATATCTCTGCAAGCTGCAAAAATTAAGTGGGTGCTAGGGCGAAACCATGCGATTCGGATATGTGCTCCTGGGGTTGGTGGCGCTGACGTCCATTCACATTTCGAGCGGTGAGAATTCCTCGTCACATGTTTTTGAAATTCCACTACTGCAGTTCTCCTACTAACACCCTGGGGGCCGGGGTTTGGTAATGGCCGCCGATGTCGTTAGAACAGCCAATGTCATGGTATGTTGGACCGGTGCCTAATAAGAGACAACAGCTCGACACCACTTTCGGTTTACAGATCAAGTATTTCGTAGGGTTGAATCATGGCTGTGACGGACATACATTACTGATATTTGTATATAATGGAGACGGGGTACACTAACTTACCCCGGTGTACTGTGGATCCATCCGCTGCTTACACAAGCGTACTACAGACGGTGGCAGAGGTTTAAGAGTGAATGCTAATTTGTTGGAATATGGAGACGGGGTACACTAAGTTGCCCTGGTTTACTGCGGATCCATCCGTTGTTTACACGAGCATACCACAGACGGTGGCAGATGTTTGAGAGTGAATGCTAAATTTGTTGTAAACATATTTTCTTGAACTGTCAATGTTTTGGCGCGTGGAAAGTATTCTTGCGGAACGATGTCAACGCCGACACTCGTACATGAATAGTTGTGACACCACACAAAGCTGAAGAACCTATATTCACCCATTCGTGATTAGTTCAACTCAACAGAAAAATGCACCGTTGACACAACAGGTAACACGCGTGTTACGACACGAAAAAATAAGGCCATATATAGCATGTTCGGATTGACGTCGCTCGTCAACAGAGGACCTAATCAGTGCCGTTGGAATATATGATGTGCGTTCCATTGAAAGTCGCTGTGTGCCTTATGAAAGTTGGGCCATTGAAATACTCTCTGCAGGTTGAACTTGCATTTGTTTCGCCTGAGGAAACTTGGTGCACGCGCTACCGTCGCATGCGTCGCAACAATTATAGATCATGTTTTGCTAATATGCGCACTAAATACGAGTCGTAGCAGACTTCCAGGCGCGCTGGCGTTAACAACCAACCTTGTCGGCCGTACCCACGCTCGCGCTGACGCATCCTCCTGGTGTGAAGGCCAATGCACCAACGGCTTTTCTGGAGTCCAGAAAGACGACATCTGCTGCGATCCCGCCTGCGGTACATGTGGCGGGAGCCGTTGCGGCCAGCAATCCCCCGGAGCGGTTAGTTGGTGTATTATTTGTCCACGCGTGCTATTGTAGGGACATGCGGTAGCCTAACAGCCTCTTTTCACTTGGGGGCATAGATGTGTACCTCACCCAACATTCGACTTAGTTGAGAACTGAAAGCTAAGCCCGATATTCAAAACCTTGAGCTACTTTGCTAGTTATCTAACGAATACTATGTACGCAACTGGTGCAAATTATTTTGGTGGCCTCTAATCCGTGGAGGAGCCCTATCACGCAATTATGTTTGGACTTTTAAAAAGCACACCCTACCGTAGCACGGTTCGAGGGGGGGTCGCAGACCAAGTACACCAGTAGAACGCAGTAGATCAACTTGAGTATGACGTGCAGACAAGGTGTATTTGCTCAGTCCCCAACACCGGCCGGTCTGCCAAACCGTTTCTTGCTCCTTTCCTTCGCTGACAGGACTCCTGCTGCACCAGCCGAATCAGGAACAGTGGTATGATGTGCAGTGACACCCAGTCGGCGCCGTGCATCGTCGACAACGACGGTGCGTCCTTCGCTAGACCGGAAATTACCCCAATAGTTGAGTTCGCAACTTTCAAGGGTATTGAGTTTGATTATTCGCCTGTACAGTTTGCGCAGCTTTCTCTGCTGTTGAAAGCAAACTTCTACGATTTTCCCGCATGAGTGCTAAAAAGCGGTACGTCAAACAAGATGTGTAGTTTGACCGCCCCACGCTCGTTTTGATGAATGCTCCCTGTCTTGATGAAGGCCGATGCAGCAACGGCCTTCTTGGAGTCCAGAACGACGACATCTGCTGCGATCCTGACTGCGGCTTTTGTGGCGGAAGCTCGTGCGGCCAACAAATCGGCGGAGCGGTTAGTTCGTGTATGTTGCCCACGGGCGATAATTCAAGGGTATATATATATACCCTTAAATTTACGTGTGTTCCTCATCCACATGTACCTCACTCAAAACTCATCTTCCAGAATATCTGTAAGTTTAGCCCGATATACATTGTGATGGGTTAAAGTCGGTACCTACCGAATACTGTTGTTGCTATATATTGTAGCCTCTTCTTCGTTGGGGAGCTTTATCACTTCAATTGGTATGGGCTCTAAAGTACGCACCCTACCTTATGACGGCCATATGGGTGGCGGGGATTTACATAACATGAGTAAATGCCAACCCACGTATGGCAGGAGGATGTGTACTGCCCAGCCCCCAACATCGGCCCTTGGGGCAAATACATGCCTCTCCCCCCATTTTATGTTGGCAGGATTCCTGCTGTCGCAGCCGGATCAGGAGCAGTGGCGAGATGTGCAGCGAAACCCAGGCGGCGCCGTGCATCATTGGCGATGGTGCGTTGTGTAAATCTCTATAAATATAACATTCCGTGCTCATTAGCTGCTTGTTTGTCCCCAATTTTCCTGACTAATGTGCATGTCTGTTATCTCAGCAGTTGTATCTTCATACCTCTTGAGTACTATCAAGTTGTATGCTGGGGTGGCAAAAACGTTTTAGGACTTGGGCACTGGCGGGAGGATGATCAACTATAGTTCGTGCCATGTACATTTGTAGCCCAGGATCTGCATGATTTACGTTCTGTCTACGCAAACTGAGTGCGAGGCAATGGTCGGAGGTCCAGAGCGAGTTTAGTAGGGCAACTGCCGAAATCAGGTATACCTGATCCATTTGAGCCAAAATCAGGTACATATTAAAAATAAGTAAGAAACGCGCGCCACAAGCGGTGTTTTGTCCATGAAATGCAATACACTTTACACACCCTGAACAACTACAACCCATAGTTGTGCGCGGCCCCAACTACTCAGTAGTTGTCTCGACACAACTAGTTGCATAGGTTTTTCACCCAGTATAGTTGTCTGCAGACAACTAGTTGCACAAGTTTATCAAACAGTAGTTGTCTACAGACAAATAGTCGCACAAGTTTTTAAAAAGGGCATTTGCCAAAAATAGGTACACCTACGCACTTTGAGCCATTTATAGGTACACTTAATATTGCACACCGGAAAAGGCTTACTGGGCCGCCTGATATTGGGCCTGCACTCCATTGTACCTATAAATGGCTCAAAGTGCGCAGGTACACCTATTCTCGGCTAGTCAGTTTGCGTATCACCTATTTCTGGCTTCCACTGTACCTATAAATGGCTCAAACGGTCACTTTTTTTAACTGAAATATAGACAGACGGCCACACCAGATGCCGGGACTGTCAACCAGCCTACCGTACCTGTCAACCAGCCGACCGAACCTGTCAACACAAACGCCCGATAATACTGGAAAACAGTACGAACGCAGGTGACGCCGGAGACAACACAGGTCACCTAACTAAATGGATGCCCGCGGCTTTTTTGGATTTAATACCAATCCACATATAAGAAGTTCTTATATTTCTTCGTGAAGCTCAGCTTGTCTCTTGTTCTTATTGTGCCCTACAGTAGTTCTTAACAGAGGTATTATACGTACTCGTATATACAGGTAAAGTAGCGGACGTACGCTTGTGTACTGCCAGTATAATACTACAAGAGTGAATGTAGTAGTGGTGAATCGCTTACTACCGCCGCCACGCCTCATAATGCAGCAGCTAACTCATCGTGTACCCATACCACAATCTCTCGGGCAGTGGTGGCGTGGGCATCGGGGCCACGCCAGACGTGCTCGTATCACAGATGATGCCGAAATTTAAAGTGGCATCACGTTATGCTCGACTGGTGGTACGCCATCTTGTTACTTATGGGTAGGGATACTAGGAACTGCGCTGCGGAACATACAGCCGTGTAGGCACAACGCGAATAGTCTCACCATGACAAAGCTCGCAGGGCTTTCAACGCCCGGCCGACCCTCGCTACGAGTTGTTTGGCTCGCTGTATCCGCGGAGGCGACATATCGCCCACACGAAGCCGACTCCTCTCGCCATTCAACAAGCAGCAAGCCGCAATTATCCCGGGCACATATCTAACTCGCAATCGTCATACCGGTACATTACCTTCCTCATATAAAATCCGTGGTAGAGGGCACGTATCATATGTATGCATTGATCGTGATACGATTTCTCGCTTGTACGTAATGCGTGGTAACTCCGTAGTGTCAGTGATTGTACTGGTACGATTGGCTGTCATCTCGAGACGGTATGGGTGGTGTGACGGCGGCTGTACCGGTAGGGGTTCCACTGCTCTTTCGATCCAGATCACTGCCGAGTGTGCGTGCGTGTTCTTGGCATTAAATCCGTTATTTCTACCCATCGACGTACGATGTCGCGTCTGGGACGGCATTCACATACATGCATGATAGGGTGGCTTTCGATTCGTGCTTCAAAGCCCCACATGTTTCCTCTCTTTTTTTCTGCTTTTTTAACTCACTTGTCTGGTTTTAATGTGTCTATTCCTTGTTTTTTCGGGTTGTGTCTCTCGAAAGTGGGCCAGAAATACTCGGCGTGTTGTGCCGTCCTACTACCGAAGGCACGCGCACAGCTTTGTGATATTAGTCGTTCGGGCAATATGACTTTAGAGGGTGTGATAGCAATGCGGAGAACAAGAATTACGAGAGTTTTCCATGCCGTTATGCCGCAAGTACGATACACATACTGTAGTGCAGTATATAGTAGGAGCAACTTTGGTATATATACGTGTACAACGTAATATCATACGGTTACATACTGTAGTGTAGTAAATAGTAGGAGGAACTTCAGTATATATACGTGTACAGCGCTATATCGTACGGTCGAGGAGGTCTAAGTCACGCAGCCGTTGGCTCTGCCCGGAACAACATTCCATAGCAAACGTGGGTGGATTATATATGAGGAAGATAATGTACCGGTATGACGATTGCGAGTTAGATATGTGCCCGGGATAATTGCGGCTTGCTGCTTGTTGAATGGCGAAAGGAGTCGGCTTCGTGTGGGCGATCTGTCTCCGCCGCGGATACAGCGAGCCAAACAACTCGTAGCGAGGGTCGGCCGGGCGTTGAAAGCCCTGCGAGCTTTGTCATGGTGAGACTATTCGCGTTGTGCCTACACGGCTGTATGTTCCACAGCGCAGTTCCTAGTATCCCTACCCATAAGTAACAAGATGGCGTACCACCAGTCGAGCATAACGTGATGCCACTTTAAATTTCGGCATCATCTGTGATACGAGCACGTCTGGCGTGGCCCCGATGCCCACGCCACCACTGCCCGAGAGATTGTGGTATGGGTACACGATGAGTTAGCTGCTGCATTATGAGGCGTGGCGGCGGTAGTAAGCGATTCACCACTACTACATTCACTCTTGTAGTATTATACTGGCGGTACACAAGCGTACGTCCGCTACTTTACCTGTATATACGAGTACGTATAATACCTCTGTTAAGAACTACTGTAGGGCACAATAAGAACAAGAGACAAGCTGAGCTTCACGAAGAAATATAAGAACTTCTTGTATGTGGATTGGTATTAAATCCAAAAAAGCCGCGGGCATCCATTTAGTTAGGTGACCTGTGTTGTCTCCGGCGTCACCTGCGTTCGTACTGTTTTCCAGTATTATCGGGCGTTTGTGTTGACAGGTTCGGTCGGCTGGTTGACAGGTACGGTAGGCTGGTTGACAGTCCCGGCATCTGGTGTGGCCGTCTGTCTATATTTCAGTTAAAAAAAGTGACCGTTTGAGCCATTTATAGGTACAGTGGAAGCCAGAAATAGGTGATACGCAAACTGACTAGCCGAGAATAGGTGTACCTGCGCACTTTGAGCCATTTATAGGTACAATGGAGTGCAGGCCCAATATCAGGCGGCCCAGTAAGCCTTTTCCGGTGTGCAATATTAAGTGTACCTATAAATGGCTCAAAGTGCGTAGGTGTACCTATAAATGGCTAATGCCGTTTTAAAAAAGTAGTTGTCGACAGACAACTAGTTACACAATGGTTTTTCAAACAGTAGTAGTTGTCCGCAGACAACTAGTTGCACAAAAATTTCAAACAGTAGTTATCTACAGACAACTAGTTGCACAACTTTGTCAAACAGTAGTTTTCTACAGACAACTACTGTAGTTGCACACCTTTTTCAAGCAGTAGTTGTTTACAGACAACTATTTGCACAACGTTTTGAAACAGTAGTTGTTTGGCAGACAACTACGAGTAGTTGTAGTTGTACAGGGAGTGAAACGTTACCAGGTGTAGTTTATTTTTCAGCCTGAATATCAGGTGTAAATGTGCGGCCTCCAAAATGTTACAATTAATAGTTCTTGTACGGCCCTTCATGTACTCATTCGTTCGTGGGTGCTTTCATTGATTTCGTGATCGCACTCACTCTTACGACGAGTACTTCTGCATTGATGTATACTAGGTATGTATGTATACGACGTAGAGTAGCCACATTGATAGCATATCAACAACACATCGAGTATATTTGAGATTGAACTGCTCGCTTTCCGTACCGTGTCAGCAAGCAGCAGTATATAATAGCGGGAGGCGGGAAGAGGCCTCGTACGGAGTAGTCTCATACCAGTGCAATTTTGGGAAGAGGCCTAGCACGATGTGAAGAATACACCATCCAGATGCCTCCACCATCCTCGAGGAACCGCTTGCACGCGGCGGCGCGAAGTTCCTGTGCTGTACGAGCGTATATATACTCCAACGAAAACTGAGTCGACCTCAACGCGGCAAACAAACTACAGTCTGTGTCCATTGTGCTGTATACCTGGTACGTGCATATCATATATGTTCTGAATCTCGTTGTGGCGGGTCGTATGTACGTAGTGTGATGTCTTCGTGTCGAGCGTATAGGAGACAGTGTACGTATGGCCTCTGATTGGCTCAAAATGCGCCAAAATCAGTTGAAAGCTAGACAAAGTAGACAAATCCAGGTGTACCTGACCAGTTCATGCCAAAATCAGGTACGATGTGAGGCTGGCCAATGCCAGGTGTCCTAGCGTGTGATGAGTATTGTTTTTAGTGTTGTACCTATTTGTGGCACCAAAGTGACCAGGTATACCTGATTTTAGCTAAAATCAAATTTATTACCAACGTCTAAATTGGTTTTTGATAGTTTATCCATGCACGTGCGAGAGCTTTAAGGATATATAGTGTCATAGTTCTTTGTCAATCAGGAGGGTTCCGACTGTTGTGCTGTTGCGAGATCAGAGAGTATCATATCTCAGACTTGTGGTTGTTCTTGGGCAGTCTTCCCGTGCTTCTCCGGACCTAACGTTTCCTGACTGCATATTCGTGCTCGTTATGATCTCCTTAACTTCGACAAACCAACAGAATTTTTCGGAGAGCTTTGCGGCAACGGCGTCCCCGGCGTGGAAAAAGACGGCGCCTGTTGCGAGGCTCAATGCGGAACATGCGGGGGGGCCGGTTGCGGCCAGCGTCCCGGGGGCAAGGTTGGCGTTGATAGACGACATTATTGGCTGATGAACGCTTTCAACTATTGCATCTCAGGAAGCCCCTCAGTATCTTAGAATCTGGTGTGTATTGCCTACGTTCTTTGTCTGCCTAACTCATGGAACTGTGTACCGGGCTTAGTTCACCTTAAAGGTGTTACCCGACGAGTACCCGTCTTAAATGGGTACGCGCCAAGTTTCAAGTTTGATAAAAAGACACCCGGGTACTCGCGAGCATTTACGGCCATTCAGGGCGGTTACCCGGGTACCCGTTTAACAGCGGGTACTCGTTTAACACCCGGGTACCCGTTTAACAGCGGGTACTCGTTTAACACCTTGGTTCCCGTCTAATAGCCGGGTACTCGGGTGCCCGGGGCCCACATACTTGGCGAGTGTGAAGTGTTACCCGTACCCGTGATGGGTATTATCAAGCCAGGTAATACTCGCGATTACCCGGGTAATTGGCTAAAGGGTAACACCTCTAGTATGGTGTGAGATGTGATGCTTAAAGCATCATATTCGTTTTGAAAAGGGTTTTCTTGATTACATGTGCCAAATAGTACCCAAGGGACGTAATTGAGGGCATTATCAGTTGACATCTCCGGGAGTTCCAACAGTAACCAATGAGTACCCGGGTACCCGTTTAATACGAGAACCCAAGTACCTGTGTGCCCGGGCCCCAAATTCCCGGCGAGTATGAAGTGCTACTCGTACCCGTCACGGGTATTAGCAAGCCGGGCAGTACTCGCGAGTACCCGAGTAATGATCAAAAGTGTAATACTTATAGTTCACATGTATTCACGTCGAGTGTGGGGTACAGAACTGCCCAACGGGGAAACCTCAGAACAACTAGGCGATACCGCTTCGGTAGGAAAAGGCGTCATCTGGTGGAATGCCCTTGCTTCTCGCCCCCAACATTGGCTGGCCTGACAAAAACACATGCGCCGGTCCTGCTACACCGTTTGTCAGGACGCCTGCTGCACCAGCCGAATCCGGAACAACGACGTTTACTGCAGCGACAGCATGGAGGCACCGTGCCTTGTCAACTACCCGTTCACCGACGACGACGGCTACGACTGTTGAAGGTAAGAATTATGCGACATACCAGGTAATCATATACCAGTATCCCATAGTGTGTCGATATTCGGAAGCCTAGGTGTTTGGTACAAACGCTGCTGTGATAGCAACATGATGTAGAACGCATGAAGTGCTTGCAGAATAACCGAACGTAAATCCTCTTTGAACCAATTTTGGGGACAGTCGGTGGTATTTTCAACGAGTGCTAGCGTACAGGAGCAGTAGGCAGAACATTTCACTTTACTTAGCGTAGAGTATTGCACTCTTCGTCACCGCACATGCGTGAAGCGGGAAGGGTGGTCTAGTTGCCTCTCAGGTGAGCCCCCAAGTTTACCGGAGATGGTCATTCGACATCATAGTAGTTGTGGTTGCCCGGCATTTGGAAATACCCAAGACCACGGTGCTCCGTACTGCGCAGGTGTACCTAGTGCGTAGATGCGTACGTGTATGTATTTTAAGTTATCTGTCTTGTAAAATAATGCCACCTTGCAATGTATAAGTGCCAGAGGCTGGGGAGTATAAGCTCCAACACAGGTAACATCTTGTTGGAGGGGTTTACAACAGAGTACGAGTAGGTCGAATGAATAATCTACAACGAGGTGTGTAGTAGGAACGGCGAACAATCGATCAGCGGGTGGGACGCTGGTGTAAATACATGAAATTTACAAGTTACCCAAAACAAGCCGGTTTGACGACCAACGAAAGACGATGATAAGAGCAGACAAGATGGAAGGCAAACACCCGGTCTACGAAGTCTACATGTATTGAGGGTGATTCCGTGTTGAGGGAATTTTATAACCCTCCACACTTGCTCCGTCTCGAAAGGCATGCGTGGTCAATAGTCAAAAGACTAAGGCAAGCAACAAATGAGTACCCCCCCCCCCCACCCCGTCCCGGCATTGTAGGGATGCAAAGGTCTATGGTCGAATGAGTACCCCCCCCCCCCACACCTCCTACGTGTTTTACTCTACTTCCAACATTCGCCAGGGTCCGGTTACTCTCCACCAACCGCTATTTTCGTCATGGCAGCGTCTACTACTCCCTCAGCGGCGAACGGAACGGGCGATGGTGGTGACGAGTACCCACCGTTGACGCTGAATTACAACACCAGATGCTGACATTTGGTCGTCTGGAAAAGGTCGCCGGGGGTGGAATTGAGTGACATCGGTGATGTCACCAAACCGAACAGAGCCTTGACGATTGAGCTGCGTCCTTGTAACTGCCGATTGGGAGGTAAACGTTTTAGCATTGGATGGCAGCGTCGAATATACTGGCTTGATTTATGATGCGGTAAAACCCAGAGGCAGCAATCATTATACCATGTAACTGCCTCTTGGGTGATGTACCATATATACGCTATGTGATAGTTTATGTAAGATCCTTGCCCATGCGCGGAGTTCAGGTTCACTCCACCCAACCGATTTATGTCGACCGCCAGCCATGGTGACCGCTGGTTGTCTAGCTCACGCAGGGATTAGCGTGTTTTATAGCGTCATTGCTAACCAGCGTCAGCCTAACCGATACTATATACATATCATACATATAACTGGCGGGGGTTATGGGGGGCGATATCAGTTGTTGCAAGATACTGGCGTGCCCACACACCTAGACGGCCCTAATTGAATGGGAGGGGGCAGTTCGTGAGCATGATTTGTCGTGAAACACCTCGACAGTTGTAGGGACGGTGGTACAAGAGGGGCTGATGGTGCTAATTTGTTCCCTCCGTTGTTGTGCGGTCACACTCAGAGCCTTCCTGGAGGATACAGAACTTCTTGCGACAATTTTTGCTGATACTCAACAGGTCATAGCCGGGTGTCTTTGTTTGCAATTGATTTTGCAGCTGAGTGCGTTTTAGTCTACTTCGAACAGGAGAGGGAGCCCAAAATCGATATTGGAGACCAAAACGGTATCATAATGTCCAGGAGACACTACGGCCGACGTACCACATATTGTCAGTCATGTTGCCCGTCCGGAACGTGTTGCCAACGGGGGGTGTTGAGTGTGTCCACGTACTGTCGGCAGAGAAGCATACCGATTTCTCACCAAACCGTCGCATACTTCGTTCGTTTGCATATTTCCTGGGTATTTTAGAGTGTTTGGTTGGCTGGAACGGGGAAGCTGTAAGGTAGGTAAAGGGGTTTAGAGGCACCCATGCGTCGAGCAAGGTCAATACGCCGGTAGGGGATGCCGATGTTGTCGATCAATTGTGTCGTACACTTCGGCTCTTGGTCAAATACCCACAACGTACAGGGAGACCAATCATTCCTGTAGTGTATTTGTATATATACGCTACATGTTCAGGTGTAAAACGTTGTTTAGTTTTGCATATTTGCATGGGGAGTATCTAGCAGGAGGGGGTGCTTTAAGCTGGACTTCAGGTTTGTCTTGCTTGAAGCGTGCTGTTATTTTGCTTTTACAAAGTCTGAGGTAAAAAACACGGATTCCGAAGTTATCGAGCAGTACGATATGTATCTTAAGGCAGTGTTACATATTTAGTTTGAAGGTTTTACCATCACACTCGTTTGTTGACCTTTGCCTTCACGTATGTTATGTCTACTCCTACGTAAAGGGGCTACACAATACAAGTAAGAATATATTTTGGGAGACTATACTGAACTTGATATGGACAGGTTTCCCAATGAAATTGCCGTTCTTCCCTCGGGCCATCATTTTCAATAGAGGTGGGATAGTGCGGTTTTGCCTTGGATTCTGTGAGATTCTATTACGGGCCTGTAGTATCTCGCAACGAGAAGATGTGACACTTACGATCTGCGATGGGTGATACTGGTCTACGAGCATTTATTTGTGGTTTATATTATGTGGCGAGGGATTACCAGTTTTTGGGTGACCTGTCTTCAGATGCCGCATCGACTGGGCGGCACGCCTGCCGGGGACCGTCCGGGATTAAATTAATCGAGACTCGTGTGTACCCGTATTCATTGTGGAGTACTGGTATGTGACACAATGGCACGACTCTTGCGTGTATGTAGCCTGTAATACGAATGATAGGCGCCATGTGTCTTTGAATGTCTGGGGCAAATGACTTGACGCGTACATGTGTGTCTGGGGCGCTCTGGCGTCCGCGATACCAAGTGTCTGCTCCAAGCTATGTTCTGGTTTACGACAAGTCGGTATGCCATGTACCCGGAATGGATGCTCCTCCACCGCAATGCATGAACGCACAATAGTATTGTGTGCCGACACTCAGAAGGCACCGAGCTGTGCGAAAGCATACCGAAGCAAGTGTGGTGGCTTATCGGAATTGACAGATCGGTATACTTACAGTACCTGTCTCGGCGTTTAAGGCAGTGTGTATTATAGTATCGTAATGTTAGGGCAGATTGTGTTGCATTGCATCGTGCTGTTCGCGGTGACATCCAGCAGCCCCTATCATTCGGCACACGGGGTGCTGCAGCACGGCTTCTACTGGTCCGCTATAGGTGTGTGCTGCTGCTCCTGATCCAGTAATATATGTGTCATGCTACAGTACGACCTGTACACACAGCGTGTCGATATTCGCATGAATGCGAGATCGTATTCAAGGTGCTGCTGCTAGCACGACAGTTTAATGGAACTACATCACGTTCCCCTACAGGTCGAAATGACAGTATTTCCACAAGTGGGGCTGGATTACTTTACGTCTCGCGGTGGCTATTCACTGCAGTATTGCACTCGCATTGCTGCCGACCTTCGCACTCCATGCTCCATCGGAGTATGGGTATCAACACTACTCGGACGCGCATGCTGGATGGTGCTCGGTAGTACGGTGCCGGCTGCTGATGCCAGGCGAGCACGACATAAACGAAATATGTATTGCGCCTCTTGAACGCCGGTTTGGCGAAGTCTCACCTTTTTCGTTTCCCTCGTCTTGAATCGTGCATGTTCTTCACTCATACATTTCCCTCAGCGCCTTGAGTTGTCGCCTTGTAGCCCTCCCTGCTGCTTCGCTGGGTGACTGGCACGGCCCGGGATACCTGTTTCAAACTACTGTATCAAAAGCCCGGTTGACACATCTCTCCCCGAGGAAATTTAACGACAATACAAACTGTGTATCGTACCACGACATAGCGCTCCGAGGGGACGGACTGCCGAATCAATCACAACCTTCGAACCAGGCGCCGCCAAAGGAACTGAAACCTTTGCAGGGCCAGTAAGGACTACGAAATATGGCCAATGGGGTGTATGTTTGCTTTGAGGGGTGTGCCAGTAGCAAGGATCCCCGTAATGGCACATTCGAAGGGGCGACGCTGTTGTGCACCAAAGCGGACGCAGAAAAGAACGTTAGTCTCTTGCTGCCAATAACCACTACACGAACTAAAATATATCAGTATAATAGATCTCGTAAATTTAAGAACGCCGGGCTAGGCGGGATCAGTCTCCTCTTTGCGGCTTGGTGAGAGGGCTCCGCTGTGAGTTCCGGCGAGCACACAATATAACCTGTTATTTATTAAATACCCATCCCAATCGGGGCCGCAATCATAATGCCTCGCCCGGGAGTGGTTGCGACAATTGACACAGGCATTCAAAACGAAAACATGAACTCAATAAATGCAACGTGTGGCGATGATGTGACGATCTGTATTTGGTTGTTTTGTTTGCGCGGGCGCATCATATATCACTCTCGTACGGAATGCTACGCTGTCGGCCCTACCCTTATGCACAGGGTAGGGAATTATCACACCACCAAACTGAAGCACGAGACAGCGCAAGACAAACAACAAATGCAGCTGAACACGGAACCAGCTCCATCGGGCTTCCCCTCCCATGCATCCGTCACCGTGTAGTCAGCGCGCGGTTAAACCTCGTCCCCCTTATCTATGCCAACGGGATCGAAGGGTTCCTGGTGTAATGATTACACCTCAGTCACATTATTACACTCGCCAACAGCAGCGTTCGCATGGCCCGTGAATTCATTAACCGATGCAGCTTATTCCACCGTGGTCGCGAACTCCTCTTGTGGCGTTCTTCTGTCCCCCAAAACACACCTTTGGACGGGCGTCCGAAAACGTGCTGTAGCGGTGTCTGTATATCCCGCGGCATCATCCTCTGAAGCGGCTCCGTCCATCACGGCCTTGGACTTGCCTCCTATTCCTATCTCACATCCCACCTCTGGAAGTGCTCTATCATGGGTTTCCGCGGCATTTTCAATCGTGTTCTACTGGGGCGTACGTAGCATACCTAGAGTAAAACATGTGTCCCTGGGACATACGTAAAATACATCAAGGGGTTGCTCACGTACTACCATAACCCATGGGAAGAATAGACTGTGACAGTGCCAAGCCCCCATCCACAGGTATCATTCCCCAAGTTACCACCTCCTCCACAGAAATACAGAACTCTCTCACCTGGCGTTTGATTGATGAGGTATGCCCAATGCTACCCGCTCAAGCAACGCCATCGGCAGTGGTACTTCTCCAGATGTCTGAATGTTATCACCGGTGAGGGTGATTATTCGGCATCCACGAGAACCCACTGCCATCACCACAACCATTAGGCAGTGTAAGAGTCATCAAAGTCGGCGTGGCTGCAGTCGTGGACCTTGACGTAACGGAATTGGGGGTCGTCTGGTTCTAGGTGGAGGTCGGCGACGATCCTAGCAAATGTTGTAGAGGGGGGGGCTCAAGAAGGCGGCGGCGAGGGAGACAAACAAAAAAAGGTCTGAACGATAGCACAGTCCACGTATTTCGTTTCAGCTTGTCTGTTCGCTACAACGACATTCGTATTAGTAAAACCGTCTTATTTCGGGATCATTCGGATGGTCTGGTTTCATGCAACTGCCCCAGGCTTCGTGTTGTTTGCTTGTGGTAATATATTCCCCCGTACATGGCGCGTATTTATCGACACGACCGA
This sequence comes from Saccharina japonica, assembly GCA_008828725.1. Lineage (NCBI taxonomy): Eukaryota > Phaeophyceae > Laminariales > Laminariaceae > Saccharina > Saccharina japonica. Next base: position 276,158 of record MEHQ01000104.1, read on the forward strand.
ATAGATGGCTGGAAATCGCACGCTTACTGCTCATGCGGGATGACGGGGTGGGGCCTAGTTTCCATCCTTGCACCTTCACACTGATGCAATGCGAGCTGTGCCTTTCGAAATGCCGGGATATTACAGGAAGTTGGGTACTGAATGAGGCGGCCGTGGTTTCCATTTCAGGTCCGAGTCGCCATAAGAAGCGCGGTGACCCCAGGCACCATCGATTTACATTCGACATAATGATACCTAAGCAGGTGGTTAACTGTTCATCGACTGCTCAGTTGGTCGAAACTTGACAAGTTGCTAGAATACCAAGCAATAGGGAAGATTTGAGAATGCTGCGACAGATTGTTCCGGAATGTCGAAGAGGCACGTCACGTAAATGGCGGAAATGCCAACCCACGGTAAACTAATGCCCCACGGTTAGCTAGCGCACTAAACGTATTACTAGTACCGTTCACGTCAAAAAGGGACAGAGCCACCGAAGTATAGAACAACACATAAATGGCATTGTCTGTGAGTTCGCCGGTGCAGCAGGAGATTTGTGCACGGAGGGAAGAGGTGATACATTATTTCGTCATACCCGCCATTGATGGGAGGCGGGCAGTATACACCTTCTCGCCAGATGTCTACCCGCCTACTAATGAAAACCGATCCCATTTTCAAGGGGGAAAAGCTCACTTTCATGCTTCAGAGAACCCCGACAAGGGGGGAAACGAGAAGACAGCCGACACCAATAATGCGCTCGTCGCAACCGCGGCCTCCCCATGTTCGGCACGAAGCCCCGCAGCAAGAGCCATGTCTTCTAACACAAGGCACACCGTTGCTGCAAAAACCTCTTCGGGAACTTCAGTTGGTTTGCCGACGGGTAAAGGATATCCTAACGACAGCGGAGATGCGAGGTCATACACCGCGATAACCAACAAGGCGCGAACGTGTCAACCACACATACCAGAGCCCTGTGAACCACACGGAATGCAACGAAAAGACCTTTCGAAATCAAATAGGATTCTAACGAAACTGGGTGGCGGTTCCTCAGTCCAAGACCCTTGTCAGGGCCGGTATAGTATCGAAGGGCTCTTTGTCTTAAATTCCCATATTCTCCAAGTTTAATTTTTTGCGGTATTTTATATTATTTCGAGATTCTTCTGTTTTTGTTTTCCAAATCTTGGAACTTCAACCTTTCTGATGTTTGGTAATTTGTTAAATATCCAAACCATGCGAATATGTTCTTGCAATTGTTTTTTGGAAAATACGGGAAAACGCTCTCAAATAACATGAACCGATCGCGAATAAGATAGTCCGTGGTTACAACACAGGCTCCAGAAACGATATGGAGTGGGACAATAGTATATCTTGTCTAATTTTGTACTTCTGATCAAATTTTCACAAGAACTGAAGCTTCAGAGTTCGAGTTGTTCCACAGGTCTGACGTACATCCACGTATCATGAAATACACCGCGGGAAATCTCTGATCCAGGCGACTATGATGGCCAGATCGTTTTGTTGTTTTCGGGGCTCGAAGAAAATAGGAATTAAAAAAGATTCGATAAATATTTCCTTGGCCTTTTGAGGGTTGAATGGGAGGTTGTCTTGTTTTTGAGAGTGTAATATAGCAGATCTCAGCCAAGGCAGTACATATTACATGTGGTCACGTGTTGCTGACACTCGTAGGAAAATAACTTGATAAGAAAATAAGGCTCACTTTTGGGAGGACGCTAAAACGTTTATAAACGAAAATCGTGCTCAACGGCGAATGCTCAATACATGTTTATTAAATGAAAGTATTTCTTCTAAGCTCAACAATATATCAGTGTAATAGTTCTAAGTTTCAAAGGCTTGCTCTGATTATATGTATCTTTTCGGCGGGCGCATACTGCTGTACATATCGTGTGCCAAATACTCGGAAGTAGTCGGAAGTATTCTTTTTGAACGGATCTACGAGAACAAAACATATAAACTGCTTGTGATTTGGCGAGATAAAATATTAAGAATGGGCTAGATATTTAGATTGTTGTTTTTCGTCAACATTGCCGAGGAGATGAAGAGTGCCTTCTTGGTGGCAGTCTCTTCCAATAACTGATCAGCACGAACTGTTTCCGGAGGCAATATCAGTCACCGGTATTAGTTGCAGTTGCAAGGGAGCGAGATATGGGGAGGAGTAACAACCAATGCACTTGGGGTCAATTATGCGTCGCTTCGCGGTGTTATTTCGGAACATGTTTTCGATACAACGACATCGACCTCAGATTTTAATATTGAGATCGATTTTGATTCCTCTCGGTCCCCTTTTTCAGGCTGACTTTGCCTCACGTGAGGTCAATTATCAAAGTTGAGCGGAACAAAATGGGTAGCCGGTAGAGTGATAATTTGATCGGATGCTAAGTAATGCATCAATTTGTGTCAGGAGACGATATTGGGAGCAGTAGGAGCGTTGAGCGGCCAATGACTCCGCTTTCCGATTACTGCAGGAGACAGGCCTTGCAATGTCGGTGTCTACTAAGAGGCAACGACACCAACTGTTAGATACTGCTACCCCAGCGCTGCATGACTTCTCTCTCCTTCGCGTTCTCCAGGAATGCAGCGATCCACCCTGTTCCCTTAGGTAACCTTGAGCAGCAGCATACAGTAGAGACGTAGATACCCTTGGGTCGTTCTTATCGAGCAGCTTTTTTCCATAACTTCCAATATTTGTTAAAAAAACAAAGAGTAAAAAGAGGAAACATTGGAAACATTGGAAATATTGGAAATTCTTCAGAGGACAAAATATTTGGAAGGCTTCATGTTCCAATAAATGTGGAAAACATATGGGAAAAATGGATATGTAGAAAATTGCGCGAAAGACATTGTTGGAAATAAATGCTGGAAATGTATGGCTCCGATAAGAATGGCAACATCATAAGTATTGGATTCGTATGATCCGTCCGATGAAATTTTGATATTTTTGTCACAGTTCGGGTCAATCATCCTTCCCAACCAATGACCGGCCGTCCAGGTAGGCTGTGGCCAGCTATATGGGGTATGACGGTATGACGGTCATGTCCTATAGGTGGGCAACTTAAAATGCTACTATTAATAGCATGGGTCTCCGAGTTCAAATCCGACCGTGGTGAGATTTTCACTTTATTTGCGCAACAGTAAAAACGAACCAATTAATTGCTGAGAGCGCCTTTGAGGCGTGGGTAGGCGGAATTCGACGCGAGTCGACGAGGGAAGAAAGCGCTGAAACATTTTCGCGATAAAAATGCAAGGCACGTACCGTAGTGGAGTGGGAGGAGACGAGCCTACTTAAAGACCTCAGATCTGAGTTACGACGAAAGAGGGATAGAGAAAAGAAGGGCGAAGATAATAAATGGGAACTAAACAAAGAACAAATAAATTACGTACCTCAAGTCCCTGCAGGTCCCGCGCATTGCAGCGCCAAACCCGCCTGTTCCAGGTTCCACGCGCATTCGATGTACCAAAGCGGCTCAAGATTGATTAGTCTTGGGCCTCGATATATGAGGAATTTATAAAAGTGAATACTTAGTATTGTTGTTGTTGTCTTCACATTAAAAGTCGTGCCGGTCTCTCTATCCAATACCTCCATCTGTCCATACTAATCCAACACTTGACCCGGTCGATTCCCATGGTCATAGGCTAACTTACCCAAAAAACGGAAATAAAAGTGGGACCCGAAGGGTCCGCAAAGCGATCACAGTCAGTCAAAAACAGATACAGTAGTCTGGAGCCCTCCGCTCCCCTCTACACGCTTTGTGAAGGTAAACATAACACTTGATCGGTCAACATCACCAATCGGGGGTATACGCCCCCTGATTCTATTTTGGTGCCCTTATAATGCCGGGGTCTTCCGTGCCGGGTTCACGCCGGTCAGGCAAACAAGTCGAGTCCTCCACACCAATTGTAAACGCAGACATGATACGGGGGAAGGGAAAAATGGTCCCGTGCTACTGATGTACCCCCAGCCTGCGACCAGTCTAACTGCCAAAGGTCAAAAACAGCGAAGGGAAAACGACAAAGACAAAGACAAATAGACAATCCAAAAGTACAAACAAACACTCAAACAAACAAGACCACAGAGATAGCACAGGCACGTCATCGCGAGAAGGTGGTGCAATGGTGCAGCGATGGGGGGAGGGAAAAAAAAAAAAAAAAGTCCAGGAGAGTCAATCCGGCACATATCGCGCCACCCGGTCCGCCATTTCTCGCTTTTTTTTCTTGCCTCGCCGATTCGTCCTTCTTCCGCACATCTCCTGTCCCGTTGGTTTTTGTCGCCTCCCTATTACGTGTATATCATTCTTTGGTTACATTTTATAACGTTGAATGTGAGGTCGTCTTCTTTTCTTCACACCGGAACCGAAAACATACCCGCCATCAGAATACGTGGAGATACTCACAGTCAATTTTGTAAATCGCGCCAGGAAAGGTGCGATACGATTAACTAACGCGATTAATCGCCTTCGTTTTGTGTTATCGCGACTAATCGTCGGTTCAAAATAATTTTGCAAATCGCGGGTAATCACGACGTCCGGGCACAAAGTGGAGCATTTCAAGAGAAAGCCAGCTTATATAGAGCAGTCAGTGGTCGAGGAAGTGCTCAGCACCCCGCGCAGCGGCGCAGTGCAAGTCTACACCAATAATCATGCATTGCTTGCGTCAAATGCGTATATATGATATGCTGAATACAGAGGTGCACGAGTTGGAATCAATGTTACACGGAAGACCGAAACCGATGATGATTTGGGTGTCTGAGATCCACGTCCACAGCCACGATCCCACAATTAGACTCGCCGTGTTGTATGTTTACAACGGGCATCCATGAGTCCATGCTCCATAAGCCGGGTTTGCCTCTTGAGTTGGGTGATGTATTTTTACACTCTGTTCTCAACATTATTTCACCTCCTACGACCACGACCACCCTTTCACTCGTCACAGACGACCACAACCAGGCACATTTCGCGCACCAATGCACGAAGTAGACACAATCCATGACGCGGTGCATGCAGGAGCTGAGACAGTCACCACTATAATAACTGTAGTAACAGGTTACGTTGAAGTGGTATTGTAGACCGTGAAGCCTGCTGTAGACGGCGGACCGATTTGGCGACGTAGAGGCTATTCATATATTAATAGCATCCAGCAGCCTTGCCGGAGCCTTTTCTGTAGAGAGGTATCGGAACTTTTTTTAATACTGTAGTCATGATCGTAAATCGCTTTTAATCACCAGCCCCCACCGTGCCTGCTGTATGCGATGTACTTTACAATCACGATTCAGGATCGTGATCCCGGGTGAACATTTTGCGATGACGATCACCAGAAATAGCGATTAAATCGTGATCGCAAAACGAGATTTACAACACTGCTCACACTAGTGTCGACGCATTTTTCGCAAAAACAACGACGACAAACCGAGATCCCGTTATGTTTGGGGTTTTTTTCTACTCTGGAAGTTGGTTTGGCAGACCCTTGAAAACCTAACAGATTCGGGGTAAGTGGCCAAGCCGGTCTCAGCCCGGGTTATTCATATTGTCTAAACAAATATGTTTTTCGCGAGAGAAATCGAGCATCAACGACAGGATGGGAAAACAATATAAATTTGTTTCTCGCCTTCTGGGTGCTTTTTCCAAAATACGTTCGAATCAGCTTGTTCGTCTCATCACGGTGAATTTAGTCCGCGAGATGCTTTCTCCTACTCGGTTTCGTGCGCTCAAAACAGATCCATAAAGAACGGCCGAAACCGGCTAGAAAAGTTGTAACGATACATCAAATACTATCGTACGGGGTTTAGTATTGGGACTTCGACATTGGTGATCGATTTCAATTTTGGTTACTAATGTCGGTACGCCTTACGCACGCGATCACGGCGGGCAATGCCGTATATGTTTTGAATTAAGTCCGAAAAACGGCCGAGACAAAGCGGGTAGCAGCAAATTCAAAATTTGATCGGACGGACTACGAAGAATATGTGTGTGTGTGTTCTTCACATTAAACCGTCCTTTCTGCTTGTCGACATCCAGCACACCTAGTGTCTGGGCCGATTCTTGATCGTAGAAATATTTCAGGTATCTGGTCACAAAAATAGTACACAGGGATACTACGCTGCACTGCAGTATGCAGAGTAGACAATGCAATGCCATACAGCAGTGGGGGCCCGGTGTTAAGAAACGTCAATTTGGCTTCCAGGCTCGAGGTCTTATTTCGTGTGCCCTCACCAGCAACGATAACGGCGTTTCTTACGTGATATATATATATTTCTCCGCTCAAATTGCAGTTTTTGCAGTGTTTCCTATTTTAAATATGTTTATGCCGCGAGAGCCACATATCACGTTGACATTTTACAGGTCAGCCGCAACCGACAAGTGCGGTACTACCACTCTGTAATAGGGGGTACTCGCTTGACCTCCCCAATCAACAAATATGGTGCAGAACGTTGTAGTGGTACGTGTACAGCAGGGCATTCTTTAGTGGTTCGGCGTCTGTTGCACGCAGCGCACCAAGCGACGCAAGGTTTGATGCGCGCCGCAGGCGCCCGTAGGGCCGCCGGAGGCGAAGTAATGCGATCTATGCACGAATATACGCCTCAAAACTACTGTAAGTAAAAAAGCTTTAAATTTATTTTTGGTTACGGTGAATAGACAAACGTGCCTCGAAAAGAGTAAAAGCCAACGAAAAATAGCAAACAAAGGTGCCTAATTTCTGCTTTCGACTATGGCGAATAGGAAAAGGGGCCTAAACAATGTTCAATTACGACAAATTATCAAGAAAAAAGACACGTTAATATATTTCTCGCCTCCGGCGAGAAATGAACGCGCAACAAAATATTTCGCCGCAACATGTTGCACGTGTTATGGTACTGCTGGAATGATGTGGAAACATTGGTAAATACCTGGTATCAGGTATTTGAATCGTATTGGTAGTACTTGGAAGGCGTATCTTACATGGGAACCAGGGATTCACAGGTGGCGTTTGTCCACCTACCCTGCCTTTTAGTCTTTCATCGAGGAAAAGGAATAAAGCTGCTCTTCTTCTATATCTAAGAAAACAACACACGTGAATACCGACGAGTACCCGTTCCATGGGATGACCTGGCTAGGGATGCTCTGTGTCCTTACCCTAACCACATTACAGTTGGCGTTGCTTCTCGGCAAGACTAAGCCTTGTTTCGGAACAAGTGGTGCTCCTACTCGGTTTAGCAGTTTGTGTTTTTATTTCCTTCGAGCATGTTTGTCGAGCTTGTGTTTGCTCCGCTCATCCATCCCTGGTGGAGACTCACGAGAGAGGGCGGTCTGCTCCTCTTCGCGGTGGCCAAGACCAGGACCCAGAACCGCAGGGCCCCTTGGTGGGCCACCGTTTACGAAGCACCGATGAGGACCAAGCGCTAAGTACAACAGATCAACCTGACCGGAGGACTGGATTGGAGAAGGCAGCTGCGATTTCGCCACGAAGACTGGCCTCTGAAGAACGACCTCCTTGCTCCTTGGGAGAGCAAGTCGAGCTCCCCATGCCCACGGATTCGCCAACAAGACAGACCTCTGACTTACGACCTATTAGCTCCTTGGCAGAGCAAGTCGAGCCCCTCACGCCCCCGGGCATAGCTCCTCCATATTCAGCCACGGATGTTCTTCCTCCCTAGATCTCGGACGCCTGGAAGCCTCTCGAAAACGCTCGGCCCCTCAAGACGAAGAATGAGCCTCCTTTCCGCCAAACGGCCGATTTGGACCCTCAGTCTCTAGACGCACTGCGCCAAGCCTCTTCCGCCTCTGACTCTACGACTCCTGCCAAGAATAATCCGAGCAGACGGCGCCTCCAACTTCAAGTTCTTCCTGGCTCTGAGGGAGACGCGGGGCTGGCTGCTGGCCTGCCGGATGGCGCTGGAACTCGTACGAGGGCGGACAGCGATACTGCTGCTGCACGTAGAAAAACATTTCCAGATATTTTCTACGTACCTCGCCCGCAAGATGGTACACTGGATTTCAGTATAGACCCAGCTTTTCTCACTGCTGGCACCTCGAGTTTCGATGCTGATGAGATTTTCAACAACGCCGTTCGAGAGCGGAATTCGTTTATAGTGATTTGAGTACCGGACGCGTGCAAGGCCCAACGGCCGTTGCTGTTGGTACCTGTACGGAGGCTGGAGGCCCGCCAGCCGGCTCTCCTCCCATAGCCCCTCCTCCCTTGACCAATGCTCGTACTCCCAGCGCTCGTAGCGCCCGCCGCATGGCACGAAATGCGTCGAACCCTGCTATGCATGCCCCTGCTGCACAGGTGGCTGTGCAATTTCCTGCTGCACACTCCGCTGCAGAAATGTCTCCTGCACACTATGCTACACAAACTTCTGATGCACGCTATGCTGCACAAATATCTACTGCACACTCTGCTGTACAAGGTGGTACTACACGTTCTGCTGCTACCGCTGCACAATTTCCTGCGGCACGCTATGCTGCACAATGTTAAACTTCACACTCTGCTGTACAAGGTAGTACTACACGTCCTGCTGCCACCCCTGCTACACCTGCTGCTGCCACACCCGGTATATTCGACGCTAATCCGGTGCTTTTGCCCCCGATCCCTGCGCCCTTCGCTACCGCTCGTCGCAGCATCATGGACAGCCCACCAGGGTATACAGCAGGAGCGAGAGACTGCAGCTCTACACCTCGGACCCGGCACTCCCGCCCAGCGTCGAACACCTGTTCTCCCCAAGGATCCTTGCGTCTCCCCTCGACTCCGGAGGGAGCCAACAACTTCGAAGACCCAGACACAGAGGATTAGGAGCTCGAAGCCAGGGAATTCCGCAAACAGCAGTAGGCTCGATCGCCGCGATCGCTGTCCCAGGAGGAGCTACTGGAGCAGGCAGCGCTGTGGCGAGCCCACAAGCGGGCCCGGGTGACGCGGGTCCCGCCAAGCGCAGCCCCCTCTCTGCTCGCAAATGCAGCGCTCCAAGGGCTATGGGACGCCCTCCCGGACGCGACAAAATCTATTGTCACTGATAACTGGGAGGCGATCGCGGAGGGGCCAACAGCGACCTACCAAGCCCGTCGTGAAGCGGACATCGCCGTGGCGGCGGAGACCGTGGCCACGACCGAAGCTGCTGGCCTCGCTTTGGGCGAAGTGCTCGCCGTGGCCACCCGCGCCAACCAGGATTCGGCGCGTGACGACCGGGCCGCCCAAGACGCCTTGGAGGCGGCCCAAGCTCGGGGCCTGCCAGGTCGTCAAGCACATGTGCAAGACACCACCCTCGCCACGGTAGCTCCGCCGAGCATCTGGCCCACCGCTTCGGTCACTGCAGCTTCGGCTGCGAGCTTGCCCACCGCTCCGACCACTGCAGCTCCGGCTGCGAGCTTGCCCACGACTCCGGTCACTGCAACCAGTGCAGCTCCGGCTGCGAGCTTGCCCACCACCCTGTCGCTGCTGCTTCGATTGCGAGCATTTCCACCGCTCCAGCAGTTTCAAAGCCAGCAGCCAGTCTGCTTGTAGCCCCGGTCATGACAGCTCGCTCGGACACGACCTCTGGCAACATGACGCCCCCCCCCGACGAGGTCCTGGTCACCGAGCCCGTCCGGAAGGCTGGGGACGCTGACTTCTTGGATGCGAGCTTGGCTGGAATGGCCCAACAACCAAACCCTTGGTTGCCAGACGAATGGAGCGAGGCTATGTTTGCCAGCGCGAGCATCCTGCTGCGAGAGTTCCCGGATCCCATGACCAAGGTGGACACGGCGCGGCGACACATGCCCACGAACGCATGGACCCCCCAGCGAGTGGCCAAGCTCATCATGAACCTTGTGTCCAACCAGCGACGGGGGCACGATGCCTGCAAGGCGCAGAAGCTGGAACGCGTGCATTGGGTTATTCCTGATGAGTTTGCCTTCCAGCAGCGGAGCCTCGCCAACGCGGACGCACGCTCTGCACGCGACAAGACCAGCCGCGACCGGGACTCCCGACGCCAGGGAGCTCGCAATGCCTCCGGATCTGGCGGCTCTCGGCGCGACGCATTACGTGGAAACGCGAGAGGCGGAAAGGGGTGACACTCTTCGAGTGACGAGAACCGGCCACGCCACCAACAGCGGAGAGCCCACGGCTCAAGCAGCTCAAGCTCTTTAAACGGACAGCAGCAGGCGGTCCGCCGTCCCAGAGGTCATCGTCGCGAGCGGAAAGAGGCGAGTGATTTCTTATTTGGTAGATGTTCCCACCTCGGCCGAACTCCTTGGACGCCTGTCCGTCTCCGACACCCGCGACATGCCAGTGTCGGCCAACGTTTCCCACGCTCAATCAGCCGCGATCGAAACTGCCGCCGAAGCTGTCGCGGCCACACATACCATAGACGCGCGCACAAGCACCTGGGTTTCACGGACATAGCTCGCAAATCAATCCTTCCTTTCCCATCGTCGATCAACCCGTCGGAAGCTGCGCAACAGCTCACTCGTTCGGTTAAGTTTTCCGCGTCCGATATTCTCGTGAAGTGCGACGAAAACACCCACGAGAGCATCAAAGCAACCGAATGGGTCCCCGGCTGGGAGTACCCCCTCCAGAAGAGCTTTGAACGGGAAATCATGCCTGACAAACCCACGATCGCGTATCTCACTGCTGTGATGGATGATATATTTTGGCAGGTGTCGGGAGCCCCTGCCGGCGGAGACACGGGGCCGGCGGCGTTCGCGCTCCTTCTGAGGTTGCTCAACGCCCACTTCGACAACACGGGACACGGGGGCATGCTACACCAAGTTGCATAAAGTTAACGTGCCTAACGGAACCCCCTTCTGTGATTTTAGCCGAACGTTCCGAGTGGTAGTTTCAACAGGGAAAGGCTCTGAACGGGTGCTGGCACCGGGGGTTGGGACGGCTTTGGAGGTGGTTCGAATGGGGATTATTGAGCAGTACCCCAGCTTGATACCCACGCTGTAGCCCGGCGTTTGGCTACGTTGACGAAGCCGTTTCGACTCTATGTGGTTAGATTTTCAGACTCTTGGAAATAACGACATACCTGCCATCAACGGCGAAAACCTATTTTCTTTGCCTGCTTCCTCGACGGGTACGCGGTCATTCGCCCCGTCGGGAGCTCGGCCCGCCAATACTGGGCCTGACCAGGGCCGGACGCCTTCCTCCTCGCCTTCGTGACAGACAGGGTCACGCACTAGTCCGATCATCGTGAATGTCAGCCAAACCCTTCCCGACTGCCCAGACCCGTGGCTTGACAATTCGTACAACTCTTGGACCCTAGACGAACTCCACTATACCGAAGTTCACGCGGTTTGCATGTCCATTCACACCGAGGACCCTGGCCTGTGGGGCGACCTGCTCTCGTCGTCCGAACGTGCAGCTCAACTCAGCACAAACAAAAGGCCGCTGCCTGAACTACCACGAAGACACACACTCATTTTAACAATGTGAGCACAACTTCCTCAACAAGAGCGGCCTTTTGAACAACAATCTCGGCCAAGTCGGTGACAATGGTGCCGCGTACCGGCGTTGGCAAGTTCGCATGACACGGTACCGACGCGAGGAAAAACCTTCGCGCTTGAACGGCCACCACAACAAAAAACAAACGTCGCTCCGGACACTCGCGAGAACACCACCAAGGTTAGCAGAACAAACACAGCGACGGCCACAACATACACGCGGCTACAGACTACCGTCAGGCCGGCTCTGACAAACACGGCGGTGTCCCGCCCTCGCCCGCCTTTTCAGCCCCTGCTCACGACGCTGGAACTCGCTACGGTGCCTCTCATAATTCGGATGGAAACCTGAACGGACGCTAGCCAGGCACCTTTCGCGCTGGCAACTGACAGGCCGACGGTGGTACGGCCCCTCCCACGTGTCCACCGCCAGCATTACCAGGAGAAACCTTAATAATTTCACAAGATGCTCGCGTCCCGTCTGGCGACTTTTCCCTCGGCTCGTCGCCCCGTATACCCGGGCGACGCATCGACTCAACTACATCTATGCCTGCGGCGTGCCCACAAAGCCCCCTGCCACCTGTTACAGTTTTAAAGATGGCAAACCCGTGGCGGGAGCCCGTGCCTTGAGCGCCGCTCCCCTTAGTCGGGGCACAGGAGCCCGGGCAGTAAGTGCCGCTCCGCAGTCGACGGGAACCCCCGCTTCGAGCGCCTCTCCCCTCGACCACGGCACTAATCAGGCGATGGGAGCTGGCGGCCCGAGCGCCGCCCCGCTCAGCTTTGACAAGAGAGCCGGCGCGAAACGCGCCTCTCCCCCGAGCCACACGCCGCACAGCACCAAGGGTGCTGCGCCTGCGCGTCGCTAATTTCCGCGAGGGTGTCCCCTCCCGACCAAAAACCCGTGTTGCGCTGCGCGCAACCAGCCTCGCGGCGAATGTTGCGCAAAACGGTTAACGGTCATTGTAGGCCGAATGTTGCGCCAGCGCAACAACGCAACACCTAACGAATGCCCTGGTGTACAGCAGGGTTATAATTAGGTGGTGAAACGTGCGCAGTTGCACCAATGTCCTGAAGAATCGGCTCAGCGCACTAGAAAAAGAAGGACATGTGCGGCTTTCCGCATGTCCATTTTCGGCCCCCGGACATTTTTCGGCCGTAGGCCCAAAAGCATGTGCGGGTCTATTTCGCCGAAGGCTAAACGGCCATTTTTGGGTCTGTGTTCGCCGCAGGCGAAAACTAATTTGGGCCTTTTTTTGTGATATTTTCGACAATTTGATGCTGAATTTCTTTGTGGGTCTCCTTTTTGAGGAGACTGCGTTTATATTTTTGACGGTTTTCTATGTCTGTGGAAGAAACAAGGCTTGAAAGGCTCGCAGATACAGAGGAATACACGTAGTTAGTTTCAAGTTTCAATGATTAAACAAAATATCTATCTATTATGTACGTATGTAGTTTGAATGATTCGAATCAACATATGCCTATAAACATTTATGATATCTACGCATGTACATGGTATCTGTCTGTGCTTGTTTCTATGCTCTTTGCAAGACGAGGAAATGAGACGTACATTTTGAGTAACTTGACGCACATACATGTGTCCAAACATTTCGACTCCGGCGGCCCTCCGGGGGGGCCCGGAAGCCCTCCCGGGGGGCCCTCCGGGGTCCCTCCCGGGAGGCCCTCCGGGGGACCCTGCGGGGGGTTCTCCGGGGGAACCTGCCGGGGGCGCATCTCGCCCCCGGCTCTCGCACACCGATATAAGCTCGATGCGTGCTACGCCCACATAGTGCTGGAGGCCTGATTTTCACCCTCGTGTGCAGTATAATGGACCCCGGGTCTCAGTTCAAATGACGTCGGTTGTGATGAGGGTTGTTAGCTGGTTTACGTTTATGTACCAGTAAGTAATCGTTGAACGGCTTGAAGCCTTTAACGTTTACATTTTCTTATTCCGTGCCACGCTTAGGAGCGACTTCATTTCTTACATTTGATGGAACGGCAATCACTGCTGTTTCATATGATATATTGACAGGCCTTTCTTTATTTAGTTGCCCGGTGTGAGCTGTCTTTCTTACACGCAATTTCCGATTTTGTTTCACAATTTCAGTCTCCCTTTCTTAAATTAGTATTCATTAAAGGGCAAATGCCAAAATCAGGGATACCTGATCCATTCGAGCCAAAATCAGGTAACACTAAAACCGAGTAAAAAACGCTAGCCACAAACTGTGTTTTTCAGGACTTTTTGGCTGTGAGAAGTAATCAAATATACCAGGTACTTTTGAATTTGCGCCTGAACAGCAGAATGATATCGAATGTGTGTGTGTCCTCCAAACTCTTGATAAATGGTGTATGCTATCTTCAGTACGTCGTATGCTTTCATTGCCTTCGTGATCACACTCACTCCTACTACGTGTATTTCCGTATTATTATATATACCAGGTATGTATATATAATATGTATATAGTCGTAGCCACACTGAAAGCATACGAACAAAACATCGAGGTAATTTGAGACTGAACTGCTCGCTTTTCATACTGTGCCAGCAAGCAGCAGTACGTAATATATTACAACCGGTCCATTGTGCTGTATGCGCGCGTATGATACGTGATGTTGTCGTTGTGGCGGGTAGTATATTTTCTCTTTTTTCCTCTTGCATGCAGCTGGATTGCTAGCAGGGTAGGTCTTGCCTGTCGTATAT
>MEHQ01002671.1:0-24558 GCA_008828725.1 Saccharina japonica
CTAAGTCTAAAACTTGATTGTCGCGATTGGATTAGCGACTGCGTACAATTTTCGCCTGTCTTTCGGATGGTCTTGAAAGGAAGGATCTCGTGCTCGATCGAGTTCCCAAGCTGTTCGAAACAAACCAATTGGTGCGGAGTTGGTACTGACCCAGGGTCCATATGATTGGGTTGCGATTTTACTGCAGGTGAGCCATTTCTACTAAAGTACTGTATGAAACGACTGCAGTCGACAGCGTGTTGACGACGGACTGTTGCGTGTGTTTGAATGGCACTACATCCAACAGCTTGAATTGACGAGAATGACGAGTTCTTCTGTATCGATCCTTTACAGCAAAGTCCAACTGCAAGTCGCATCATACGTTAAATTGGCATACGTTCCTACTCGCAGAGCCGGTAAATGTTGCGACTTGGTACTAAAGATGCCGTTCGATGAACCGCGGATGCGCCTCTAAGGGAAATGCATTGACCCAAGAAGACAGCTGAGTCCTTGGCCTGGAGAAGTAATGGGTGGCTGCAGAGGCAGAGGAACTGAAGTGCTGGAAGACTCCAAGTTTGCCCTATTCATACTGTAACTCCCGAACTGGCGTTTCCCTTCTTCGAGTGATAAACCATACGACGACCAGAACGCGGCCCTTACACCTAACCCACCTATGGCTCACATTTATCCAACAATATTAGTGGATCCCGAGCTGGTTATCCATAGCTCTGTAGTAGGACCGAAGGCCATTTTCGTCCTGATGACAGCAATGGTGGGACGGTCTGAGCCAAGTCTTCATCCCCCAGACAACCCACAGCAGGAAGACAGCCCATCTCAGTCAATCTCCGCACATAAGCGCCCTTTCTGCGACACAATCGAATACCGCGTTCGTGGACCGCACCATGCCGGCTAGTGCCTGGTTCAAGATACCTCGAGGATGTTTGCTGCTGCTTTTAGAAGTCCTGGAACCGTTTCCAACCAGCGAGGTACTGACTACATTGCCAATGCCCGCGGAACAAGCGATGACCTTGAAACAAATCCCAACCGCGATTGGAGGTCGTTTTTGTAGCACAGTGTAGATCCCTTTACAAAGGAAACACCAACGCAGCCAATATTAGTGTTATCCTACGTCACATATTATTTCAACTGCCTTCGGCACAAGCAGCTTTGTAACGCAGAAGCTTCAGTGACATATCGCGGGCAACTCCTAAGACAAAGAACGCGCCAACGAGGCAATGGCAGACGCGACGGTACCGCCTACAGGAACTGGGGAGGATTGTTGCCGACAAGGTCCTAATCTGCCCACCCAATCCAAGCGCTTCGGGAGACACGGAATTGGAAACTCCGAAACGTCGTGGTGTACTGTAGTTATCATTCAAAAGAAACACTCAGTTTTAACATGAAATGGGGGGCTCCTTTCTGGACCGTAGGATGTGTTACGGCTACTTCTCCTTCTGGGAGCACGCCCGACAGTGCAGACGAGCCCCCTCTCGAGGGGGCCACGATCATGGCAGTGGGTGGGCTGCTTCCCATTGAGTCCCCAGCGCGAAACACTCTTACAGCTCTTGATCTTGCACAATGCTCCGAAGTTGACGACCGGAATGCCCGAGATATCGCCCTTATGGTGCAGGCACGTAGTGGCCTCACCGTCGGTCAGCACACCCCACCGAGGTCGCTTGGGGCAGGAGTCGTGTAAGCAACGCCTGATAACGAGGTTCAGCATGACATCCTCAGCATGTTTCTTGCAGTACGCCGGCGTCTTGCTTCCTTCAACATTGAGCATTGCAAATTCAAGGCACGGTCTAAATGAACAGCGCATGACCTTGGCCTTTACCATGCCGTCCTCAGCATGTTGCTTGCAGTACGCCGGCGTCTTGCTGCCCTCAGCATTATAGCTGGATCCCGTCGTGCAGGATTGTTGTAGGCAAATCCTGCTGCGGACATCAACCCCGCCTTCCTGAGCATGTTTCTTACAGTATGCCGGCGTCTTGCTGCCCTCAACATTACCGTGCAGGCGGCATGTAAGCACCGCCTACTGCGAACGTTCACCATTCCATCTTCAGCATGTTGCTTGCAATACGCTGCCGTCTTGCCCTCGACATTAAAGCTCGGTGTAGTCATACAGGTGTCGTGTAAGCAGCGCTTGCTGTAGACATCAACCATACCATATTCAGCGTGTTTCGTACAGTACGCCGGAACTTTGCTGCCCTCAACGTTAAAGCTCGGGTTCACCGTGCAAGCATCATGCAAGCAACGCCTATTGCGAACGTCAACCACGCCGTCCTCAGCATGTTGCTTACAGTACGCCGGTGTCTGGCTGCCCTCGACATTAAAGCTCGGTCTGGTCGTACAGGAGTCGTGTAAACACCGTTTGCTGGAGACATTAACCATGCCATCCTCAGCATGTTGCTTGCAGTACGCCGGCATCTTGCTGCCCTCGACATTGAAGCTCGGGTTCGTCGTGCAGGCGGCATGTAAGCACCGCTCACTACGAACGTTCACCATTCCATCTTCAGCATGTTGCTTGCAGTATGCTGCCGTCTTGGTGCCTTTGACATTAAAGTTTGGTGTAGTCAGACAGGAGTCGTGTAAGCAGCGCTTCCTGTAGACATATACCATACCATATTCAGCATGTTGCGTGTAATACGCCGGCATCTTGCTGCCTTCAACGTTCAAAGTCGGGTTTGTCGTGCAAGCAGTATGTAAGCAACGCCTACTGTAGACATCAACCATGCCGTCCACAGCATGTTGCTTGCAGTACGCCGCCGTTTTGCTGCCGTCGACATTGAAGCTCGGTATGGTCGTACAGGAGTCGTGTAAACACCGTTTGACGGAGACATTAACCATGCCATATTCCGCATGTTGCTTGCAGTACGCCGCCGTCTTGTTGCCCTCGGCATTAAACCTCGGCTTGGTCGTACAGGAGTCGTGTAAACACCGTTTGCTGGAGACATCAATCATGCGATTATCCGCATGTTGCTTGCAGTACGCCGCCGTCTTGCTGCCCTCGACATTAAAGCTCGGCTTGGTCGTACATGGGTCGTGTAAACACCGTTTGCTGAAGACATTAACCATGCCATCTTCAGCATGTTGCTTGCAGTACGTTCCCGTCTTGCTCTCGAAATTGTAATCCGATCGCTTGGTGCAGGATCCATTCAAGCAGAACCTGCCTCCAACCTTAACCATACCATCATCAGCATGTTGCTTGCAGTACGCCGGCCTCTTGCTGCCCTTCTCGTTGAAGGCCGCCCTCTTTGAGCAGGCAGCATATGAGCAGAGTCTCATTTACCCCAAAATATTTGGACTGCGATGAAATCCTGGGTCAGCCAAGGGAAAAAAGGAGGCGACGCGAGAAGAAACGAATTTCGGTCAAGTTATAAAAACCTCCCCATTGATGAAACTAACAGCAAGCTACGACGAATCTAGAGCCCCGCAAACGTGACCCTTCGCCGTTTTGATTGAGAACATGAAACACGTTGGCATTCATGTACAGCGGCCGCACTCCGACAATCCAATAAAAATAATCCCGATCATTCACACCTATAGACACGGCGACACTTCAGTGTTGCGTTGCTCATACTAAACGCTCAGCTAGGATACTTTGCTGCGGGCGGATCTTGGAAACAGCGAATAACATACACGTACCTGTGTGTAAAATGTAATGGTTGTAACTCAGTCATGAAATCACGTACTGCGTACCATTGACGGCTTCTGCTGGGTAGTTCCAAGCCATTCATTGTTTCGGTACAAGGAAACACCAACGTCGTGCACTCTCATTGTCATGCCCCTAGAGTGAACTACCGCACGGCAGCAATGGCATACTGGAAATAAACGCCGGTCCGGTTATCGCAAATCCCAGCACCACATCGTGATGGGGTCAGAGTCACGGTCAGGCTCTCTCTAGGGATGAAATAAATTTCGTTATTCTGATGGGCGACCGCACCTGTGATGGCGTTCGAGACACTTAACCGTGAAAAGCTAGGTTTGGACGCAGCAATATCGCTTGCCTAAGCCACTCGACGGCATCCTAAGGGAGTCATCCAGACGTCAGGCCAACATGCTGGTGAGTCCACGTTATAGCCGCGCCATGCAACGATGCACACCACATGGACACACCACGACGTACATCTGCAAAATGCAACTTGCCGGACTGCTGGTTGCGCTCACTGGTGATTCACTGGACTAATACAGGACACAAACAGACAATAGCATAGAGACGCACCACCACCAAGGCCTTCGCGTGTTGAATATAGCGGGCAAGGGACGGTATCATTTTGTTCCCACATAGCTGTGACCAGATATGTAGGATCAGTTTCCGGTTAAATATGTAATGGTCCATATTTAGCATGTCCGCCAAAAACCAAGGGCACTGCAGCTTGTGCTCAGTGTAGGGTGACTATATACCTGGTGGCTAGTAGACGATTCATTGTTTGATGACCGTGAGAAGGTTCTAACATAAACCGAGTGTGCAGGCGGTAGAAAGCGCATGTGCCAAATCGCTTTCATGGCGGAGTGCAGTCTACGCGGAAAATGTTAAATGCCCCACATTGTTGGAATCCAACCTCCGGCGCTTAGTGGCATGAGCATAGTCGGCCAGGAGGCCAATCCAGTCGCAAAACACTATGGAGTGCATGCATACTTGGCATTATACTATTATGTTGTTGGTTGATTTCCAGCTGAAGATAATCGGTCATGAACCAACCCACTTTCCCCATATTGGTACCAAGTTGAACGGCAAAAGTTGACTTGGAAGTGCTGATGTCGGTACTTTTTTTAGCGAGCCGGATTCGTATGTGTCTACTGATGGCAGTTCCGGGGGTTCGACCATGACGCGCTGACGTTATTATTACAATGATACGAGAGCGTCAAAGGGACTACCATCAGCATGAACGCGCACAATCTGTTGCTACTGACGCCACGGTACAAGCACTCTGAAATGATTATTAGGAGCATGAAGGTTCAGAAGCCAACCATCGTAGCACTGACAATACATTCACATATTGCATCATTAATAATAGCTTATTGCAAACGGACTGCGCGACACTGGCTGGTTGTGTTTAAGCTGAATCAAATTGGAGATGGGTACATTTTGTGCAGTCCGCATGCCGTGACGCATATCTCTCATTTTCGACAAACCTTGGTTGACCAGCAACGTCTAGTACATCCCTTTATTACACAGACTGCCGGAGAGCTAAATCATAGTCACAACTAACGCAAACCATAACTCACAAACGCCTTAGCTTATTATCTTCAAGAATATTATGTAATTGCAATACTTCGATTGGGCTTCCCGAACTACTTGTTCATTGTTTCGTGGGTTGCTCATAGCACCGAGTACAAACGATATTATGACGTTTTTGCGTTACAGTCTATATACGATATGCGCTACCAGGTATACAATATTAGGGCGCAGTGCAACCACCTAGGCGGACAAGCTATCGACACCGTCACTTGGAGCAAGATCCAGTAGCCCTTTCCGACATATGTCACTCCTATCTCACAAACACACGGCCGGTAATGCTGGTATTCACTCATGCGATATATACGGTGCCGACATTTTGAAAATCGTATGACGTCACACTGCGTAGGTAGAAAACATGCGTTTGCTCAGCATTGAAACAAACAATGTACCAGCAAAAAAGTCGAAGGAAGTGTTTGGTAAAGCCAACCGCGGTAAGCACGTACTGATCATATCGACGAGTGGCCGGCACATACTAAATGCACCAACGGGGGGCCACCGCTTACTGAACGACCTGGTGGGTGTATATATTATGTATGTACAAGAGGCTTCGCCGCGGCGGGCTGACGCCCGCCTGCGGCTACGCGCAATTCCCGTAACGGCGAAGAGTAGGAGAGGTAGACTAATAGGTAAGCTTAGGGCGCGCAAAAGCAACTACGTACTGCCAAGGGGTGTACAACTAATAACAACACAGGGCACCCACAGGCACCTAATGAGAAACACTACAGTAATTCTAACCCAGGCTGGGTTTCATATTTACTCGAGAGAGAGTGCGTTCTATACTAAATTTTCATTGTACCGGTTTCCGAGTTTTTTATTTCCTTGTAAATCTCAGTCAGGGTTGTTAGTACCCTGTTTCAAATTAAGTGTCCTGTACTACTGCTTTACAGCAGCAGTACTTCAACCGTTTACATTAGCTCGTTTGTTTGTTTGTTTGTTTGTTTGTTTGTTTTGTACATCCTTTTTATTATCTTCGCACTTCCGTCTGTCTCCCTCCCTAGTCGTAACTCAGATCCGGGGTCACAAAGTAGGCTCCTCTCCCTCCTTCCCCACTACGGTTCTTGCTTTGCGTTTTTATCGCGAGAAGATTTCAGCACTTTCTTTCCTCGTCAACTCTCATCGAAGTCTGCTTAGCCACGCTATAGTATGTGCTCTCGACAGTCGGTGCCATTTAAGAATAAAAACCCCCATGGGGAGAATCGAACCCTCGACATCCGGCCATACAGGCTTCGTGGCTACCAGTTAGACCACCGGGGCGACCGGCTTATGTAATGATGAAAATATATTGACGGTGAAATACTGCGAGCTGAGTACTGCTGTATTCAAGAACACATGGGGTGGCCGTTGTGTTTTTATATTTGTTTATTTATTGTATTTTTCTCCTGGAGAAGCACAACACTTTCTTTCTTTGTCTTTTGATATCGTTTTTGATTATTTGTTGATCTGTTTGACTTTTTAGTGTTCCCTTTTCGTATTTTAATTTCGTTTTTTTATCTTCCACGCAGCTGGGTTGCTAGCAGAGTGGGTCGTGCCTGTCATATACAGCATTGCATTGCCTCCTCTGCTGCTTGCTGCATTGCAGCGTAGTATCTCTGTGTCGTTGATTTTTTACCACACAACTGGTACCAATGGGGGATGACAACCAAAACAAAATGGTTGTCATCCCCCATTGACTGGTATCTCTCTAGGATGAAGAATCGGCGCAGACACTACCGCCGTGGGTGTGTCGGATTTGGACGGGTAGAATGGACGGAAACACACAATGACGAACAGCTGCAGTATACTAAACGGTAACAGAAGAACATATACATACACATATCATACACATAAAGAGAGACTCACATGCATATACCTGGTATATACGTATTTACAGTACATTTACAGTACCGAAATGAGCATACTTGACGAAGCACGGGTGCAACTTTATATACGACCAAACAATTACGTACCAGCTGTAGTACCGGAAACAACTACGTACACGTTCTACCCAGATTGTTATTATACTCGTACATTGTACCGTCAGGTTTTACTTCGTACTCGTAGTGCACCTAAAACCCTGATCCCACGACCTATACGTGGGAGGACGGTTCGCGCTTCGCGCTCTCGATATGTTTCACCGTAATCCCACCGGGACCTGTTCCCACCCGGATCCGATGTCATTTATCACCCTGCTTCCATCCACAAGGTGCAGAAATCCAATCAGCCCTCCGCAGGAACCGCCGGGGGTCGTGAGCTCGAAGCGTGAACCGTAAATCTAGAGCTCGAAGCGCCAACCGTCGAACCGTCATCCCACGTAAAGTGTTGTGAGATCAGGGTTCTTGGTGCATTACGCGTAACCATTGAAACCAATATGATAACAATCTGGGTGTACAATTATTTCAATCGAGCTGGGTGCACGGGTTTTTTTCGGAAGCACAGCAGCAACAAAAATTTAAAGACCAGGCACTCGTATGCGACAACAGCAGCAGCAACGGCAGCAGCAACAGCAGCAGCGGCAACACCAACAACAGCAACAACAGCAGCAGCAGCAACAGCAGCAGCAGCAGCAGCACAGCAGTAATATTTCAGAGCAGCGGCTTCGGCAGCGGCAGTAGTGGCGGTGGAGGCGGCGGCTGTACACTTAGCATTTGTGTGCACAGCAGTTGTCGCAGCAGTACCAAAAACAAAAGAGAGAGAAAAGCCCAAAACAAAACGTCGACGCATCATCAAATCACCCCGCCTGGTGTTTACACATATGCTTTGACTTCCCCTGCTGCTGCTTCTGCTGCTGCTGTGCCGCTGCCCGACCCCAGCCACCTCCACTGCCGCCACATCCGCTGCCGCCACCTCCATCACCGCCGCGCCGCCGCCGACGCCGCTGCTGCTACTGCTGCTGCTGCTGCCGCTGCTGCTGCTGTTGTCACTCGCGCTTCTTTGCGTGCGTTCTGAACAACACAGAACGAAAAACAGTCTGCTGTGTGTGCCAGGTTGTGCTCCGCGATGTGGTCCGCGCTGCATCGTGGGTCGTGGGGCAGCAGCAGCACAGCATATCAGCAACAGCTCGCAGCAGCAGCAATGGGGGCGAAGTCGCGGCAGCGGCGGCGGCAGCGGCCAGCTCCCCTTTGCAGAGTCGGGCTGGATTTTTGTGCCTCCGTTGCACAGCGTTGCTTTCTACAGCAATCAGTAAGCAGCGTACCAAGCAGCGTACCTGCTTGCTGCTGCTGGTGACGAGCACCCATTTCTCCCAGCAACTAGAAGATCGTGCCGAGTGAGCCGTCAAGTGCTTCACACTTCCGTAGCGCTGGGTGCAGGGTATTCAACTTGGTGGAGCTCGGGCATAGTTGGGGTACAGCAGAAGTTCATGACCTTGAGTGG
Organism: Saccharina japonica; assembly: GCA_008828725.1. Taxonomy (NCBI): domain Eukaryota; class Phaeophyceae; order Laminariales; family Laminariaceae; genus Saccharina; species Saccharina japonica. Next base: position 8,573 of record MEHQ01002671.1, read on the forward strand.
ACAGACGGGGCGATGCAATGGGATTATCCTTCAAGCATATTCTAGATGACTGCACTCTCATCATGTAAAAAGTGCCTGCATGACTCTTCCACAAAGATTAGAGGAGTCGTGCTGTACTACAGTACGTATGAACGCCGAGTTTGAAAGGTGCCTATTGTTGAAAGTTGCTGCGTCCGCCCCCCTCTTATTCATGATGCGAGCACACGGGAGAGGCCCTACCCGGTGAGAAGCCGGCTGGTGGGTACGATGGCGGATTAGTCGACCGACAACGTTCACCGCATCCCAAGAAACAATCCCGACATGCTTATGAGAAACGCATTCATTTTTGTTTGTCGATCGCAAGGTCTAAAGCACTAGGAAACCATCCTGCACGGGACTGTCAGAAAAGACGACGTACGTTCGTATGGCGAGCCTGTGACAAAAAGGCATGAAATCCTAAAACAAACGTAGCCCCGTGATCCTCGTTTTGGGAACCGCCGAGACCGCTCTCGATAGAGTACGCAGAGCAGGGGTCGGCGAGCACGATAAGGGAGTTGCGTGCCATCAGGTGGTCCTTATCGCGAGATATGGCGCAAAAGGCTTGAATCTACGTCTAAACAAAACTGTCGAGCTCTCTGGGAGCAGCAGCGTGATAGGTACCAAATGGACATTTTCCCGAAATACTTTCACTTTTCATCTCCGGCCGCGGGTCTTTTCTCGCGCTGTCGGCTGCGGGGCACGCAGGGGGGCCGTGTGTACACCACGGCGCAAGTGCGGGTCCCGGCCGAGGCCCGTGGGGCGTGCTCTGGGCATTCAAAGTCACGAATTCTGGTAAATAACTCAGGGGAGACGTTCCGACCTAACACCGCCTCGCAACTACTCTGAAAAACCTGCCGTACGACTGTTCATTCATCTGTATGAACTTTGATGGTTCGTTTTCGACCCGCCGTAGGAACGGAACACACAAAGCACGCACCACGCACGAGAAAGCAAGGACCACGCCGACATCGAACGAGGCACACGTTAAGCTTCGTGCAGCAGTAGTTGATACCATGTTGCATGCGTCTGCTCTGTCTTGGCTGCGTACAGTAGTAGCAGCAGTTGTACGATACGGTCTAAACATTATATTTTGGAATCTACGTACGAGTACACATACATACATGCACAAATCTAGGACGAGTACACATACATGCACAGATCTACGAGTACGTACATGTGTACCGCAGTATGCATATAATATTTAGCTCTCTTTATCTACGAGCGATAGGCCGATCTGCATACGTACGATTACGAGTAGTTTGATACAGTAGTAGTACTACTGCTGCTGCTGCTGCGCTTCACGGGTACATGTCTCTAGTCTAGACTACAAAAACACAAGGCAGCCAAGGCGCCCCTTATGGAACACAAAAGCAGTACAGCAGAAGAAACTGCAGAACAAGAAGTACTGTAGCCACTGTTCAGATTGTTGCCTTTGTGGCGGCTGCCGTTGTGTGCTGTATGCGTGCGCCGAACCCGTAGTAAACAGCTACGAATAGCAGGAGGAATCCAGCAGATCTAGTTGTGACAGCTATGGTCCATGCAGTACAAATTAGCCTATAAAGTTTAGGGCCAAAACGTTCGAACTACTACGAATAAAGCGATACTGCTGGAATGGTCGTGGTCACCAGCGCTGATCGAACGAATACTGTTTCATAAAAAAAAAATATTCGCCTCAAAAATCAAGTAAGTTACAGCTTGGCAAGGGCCAAGATCAGCTACTTTTCACAAAACCATGAATATCTCATCGGACTTGCGGTTTATGTAGAAAGGAAATCACGTTCCGTCCGTAGAATGACGAGAGGAATCGTTTCCCCCCCCTTTTGTTTAGGTTGGCTAGGTGGCTTTTACGAACGAATGACCTGCGTGTGACGTCTCGAACACGGTTTTTGTCGGTTTTCTTCGTCAAACGTTTTTTTTTCAAACGGGAAAATGGTCCACTTTGCGATTTGACAAACCCATCGAAATCCGCCCTAGATATAGCTTATTAAAACAGCACACTTAATGGGAATGGAATCCCCGTTTTCAGGTATATTGGTCGTAAAGAGTCGAAGAACAAAAATAAAAATAAAAATGAAATAATCTTCCCCTTGGCGAGATGATGGGCGTTAAATAAGTGTTTTTGGGAGTCGTAACTCTGCTACCATCTCTAGAAAATGTGTACTGTCGAGGTCGATTTTTTTTTTAATTCATCAACTGCATGGACTATACGAACAACGAGTACTGCTTTGCTGCGTCATGTCTTTCGTTGTGTATGCGTGTGTTTGATGTATGCGATTCCAGCAAAAACCTCCCCCTCTGGTTTTATTATCACCCGCACTTTACAGCAGCGATTAAAAACAACAAAACCGCTAATACCCGTCACGGGTATGAATAATACTTCGTACTCGCCGAGATTTTGGGCTCGGGGCACCCGGGTATCCAGCTGTTCGACGAGCACCCTTAAACGAGTATTCGGCTGCTAAACGCGTACCAGGGTACGTATTACGTACGATTGAATACTCTTATCTAGGACCAGGGCGAGACTCGTCGGGCAACAGCTCTGTCATAAATATCATCTGTATAGTCAGCTATACAGCACAGAACAGCCGTGATAACTACAGTACCACTGCGGGATCGACTTTAAATTCTACAAAAAAAAGTTAGATCGACTTCAGAAACAAAACAAGTCGTTGAGCCTGGACGCCAAACTGAATTTTCTTAACACCGGGAGCCCGCTGTACCTCAGATACGATATAATCTCGTGACAGTTGTTTCGTTAGGAACTGCCGCCCCTACTACTTTTACAGTCTATGCCACAGGTTTGCGCTAAAAAATAAACTATGAAGCGTGTGCGATCTATTTTCACTTTGCGACACCCCCGGGATGTCAAGTGATCAACATCCCGAAGGAGAACCTTGCATGTATAAGTACAATTCGGATTTGGCACATCTGGAATAGTGTTTCTTTCGGCTGCGGGTTGCCATCACACTCTTGGTTGCGCAGCACGAAGAGGGCTCGCATGCACACTGCAACACAAGCTTGGGCCCCGGGCAGGCTCTGTGAAGCGTGCCGTGGGCGTTCGAAATACCACGAGCCAGAGCCAAGAGCGACAATATAGAACAAGAGGGGGGAGGCACGGCTACTGAAGCCAACGGGGGGGGGGGGGGGGGGGGTGAGGGGAAACGCCTATACGTTGTGGGGAATACTGCACGCTGACGATGTAGGCATTGCATAGCGATCACCAGGAGAGTTGGAGAGAATTACGACGGGTGACCATGACTGCGGGTGGAGCATTCGGGCATACGATGTCGGAGGTCTAGACGGAGACCCTGCGGCTGCAAAAGGACTATGGGGGCAACGTGTTATTGAACGGTCCAACTTGTGTCCTCGTGCGCGGCTATCAGCGCGAGCCAAATACTCAGTGTCGAGGAAACGCGTCGACTTTAGAGGGAATGGGCGTCCTTCAGGCGATATTAGATGGAAGTCTATGACCGCCCGGGTCTGCACCTGCGGTTGAAGGTGCGTCTGCTGAAAGCTTAGATACTCTAGACGACGCTGTACGGGCGCGTCACGTGAAATACGAAACCAGCTGATCATGCCAGACTACGGAAAGTCGGTCACAGTATGCCCCTTTGAAGCACGAAGACCACAGTATAATTTACGGTACGCCCGCGCGATAGTAACGGCAGACTCCTAGAGCATCGAGGCATCGGTGCGCAGACGGAGGATATTGTCCTCTGGTTTCGTTCCACGCATGGGAGGCGGGCGGTTGCCGGAGAAGGTGATGTTTGGGGAGATCGTCGGTGGTAAAGCGTAATTTGAACATGAGCATTACTAGAAGGGGTGCCTCGAGGGGGACCTCAAGGCGTTCGGAATCAGGTCAGCAGGGTGGTGCAAGGCAGCACGGAAGGTCAGCCGTTGGTTCTGATTGGTGGAGGACGGGGCGGACGCCCAGTGGTACGCGACGGCTGCGGATGCAACTGCGACACGGACCTTTGACACCAATGCGACCAGCGAGAAGCCTGGGCGCGGGCAGAGCGGGGGGAGGGGGGGCACTCAAACCGCTGACGACTGCGTATGGCCATCATCGTAATGATGGGTGCCTTGAAGTAGCTAGCGCAAGGCCGCCCTTACTTCTTTGCCGTCTCTATGCCTCTCTTTTCTGTTTATTTCGCCTTGCCCTTTATCTCTTTTGCATTTATCCCATTTCATTTTTGTTTTTCCATTTTTCTTCATTTTGGGTTTTCTCTCGCTCTCGTTTTTCTGCTTCGCAGCCCTTTGACTCCTTTTTGTTTTTGCAAACCTTGAACACGCTCGCGTATAGATAGCTAGCTCTCATTGTTGATGAACGTTTGTTCTAGTTTCTAGTTTTGTTTTGTGTGTTTGCTTTCGGATCGACACCGCCAGCGTCTGTCTACCTACCCGCAAGTACGCACGTCTGTGGATCCACTTGCGTTTTTGCACTTGGGTTACTTTTTGTGCATTCGCTTGTACTGTCGTGCTCCCTTGCCTGTCTCGGCTTTCTTACTTTCTAGTATTTGTGTCTCTTTTTTCTTTTTTCCTGTCTAGCTTTTTCTATTTTTCTTCCTTTTTGCCTTTTCGTCTTGGATTGCTTTCAGTTGGTCTTGGTAGAGGTGTACGATGTGCCACAGGTACGATGTATAATGTGCTGCGTTGTACTTTGTATTTTGTGTATAATGTTTCCCTGAGGTATTGTTCCGCTTCAGAGCTTTTGGAGGCTGTCCTCTGACCACGGCCTATACTTTTAGCGATGAGTTAATGTCAAAACAACAACAATGCAAATTGCACAATTTAATATTTCAGCTCTGCTTTTGCTTTACCGTCTGTATTTTACACCGTTCCTCCATATCTGAAGCTCTATACTCTGTGGCAGCCACGGTTCTACGAAAGGCGCATATTGTGCTCTTACTTCTGTGGCGGCCGTCGACGGGGCACGAGTGTGTTCATGTGGGTTTTACGTTTCCTGCCACCATAGGAACCTGGAACGAGCATTAATCTCAAGAAATATGCAATAGATTGCATGCTGAGCGGGAGGCGGGGCGATAAAGCAAACCCACATTTCCTCGAGATTTCAAAAGCGACTGCGTAGCCACGGTACGCACTACAACAACAGCAGCGGTACAACGGCCCTACAATAGCACCAGCACTCTAAACTCTGGCCTTTGCGACTGAGCCGGTGCTTATATTTTCGTATGTTTAGTGCAGCGTTTGCCAGGAGATACGTACGGCCTTGTTCAAGCAAACCATCCCATACATTACGTCAGCCACTAATGCCGCATGCAATTGGAACTGAAATGTTACATATTTGGTAACATACCGACTGCCATGATAAGTGGAAGAGGGTGACGCTGTCAGAATTAAGTTTAACGATCTAGGACAGGCCCTACCAACGGAAATGCGGCGCGACCAATCACAGGCTTCCCAAGAGGCCAATAATAGCCAGGCGTTACCGTAGGGATACGTATACTTTCTCCCATTTGTTTCTTCTGAACGAGCCGCTTTTAGGTTGTCAACTGCATTGATGTACCAAGGTTTACGCACAGGATCAAACATTTGATAGCGTACGATCAAAGTGAAGTCACACACTGGTATTAAACACCAAAAACCGATTGTAAACTAAAACTATGTAATTCCGACGATTTACACTTTTACCGCACAAAGGTTGAAGTGCCCACGCTAATTCTAACAGATGAACGCCGAAGGTTTGCACATGTCGCGCTACACTGACGGACGGCTGGCGGTCTCGCCGTGGAAGCTGTGGGAGAAGCACGTGCTGGGCTGCTGAGCTGTGCAACCTTTCCATTGGTCAATATGTGTATCCCGGATCCACGCGGGAAATGCTGGGCACCCGCTATTATTAGCCACGTCCCTACGTACGTACCGCACGCACGAGCACAAGTACAAAAATTACCAAACGACAACTCTTGTTGCTTCGCCCGGGCCGCACATAGGTCGTGCCCGACGCTGTCGTGACTCTCGATAAATTCCGTAACGTATTCCCTAAAGTATAAGACATATCCTGTAGTACGTATTGGGTTTAACAGGACATATTCTGAAGAGGCCAGGCTTGTGCCAAGCACGGCCGTGATGCATTAATCGCCGGTTCATTCGGGCATCCGGCATAACACACACGATCATAGGGCGTACATAGAGTAGTAGTCATTGCCCTCCCCTGATTGCTTTAAACACCGTTGCACGCTTACAAGCGCGATACGACCGGTGGCAACGGAATATTGTGACGGAATATTGTGCATCACACCGACGCCATACATGGACCAAAACCGACAGGGTAAGCACGGACGGAAAACTAGCCATCCCAGGGGGAACTGCCGGCATAGTTATACTTGCCCTGGAATTGGCGAGGTTGTTCCGACGTCTACCAGCGCTACACCGGTATTTGAACGCAAGCTCCTTTGTGCTGGTAATGTTGCACAAGCAGGTGACTATCCAGTGTAACCGGGTCCTTCCAGGACATCTGCTTCGTGACACACCGGTGTCATACTTGCGGGGCGAGGTAAATATCCACATTATCTGTAGCGAATGACATCGAGGACTGCTGCTTCGATATCCTCCGACAAGTAACCACTTCCCGGGAGCGATGTTCGCTCGCCAGATATCGACAGCACCGCCGTGCTTCTTGGCCACCGGCTAATACCGCTCGCACGGTGAAGAGGACTGACCAAGCAAGAGCATATACATACTTAAATAGATCCTGATGTACCACGTACTGCATTGTTTATGCGCCCAACATGCCGCCCCCTGTGACAAGTGCAAGTATAGGCCAATGTGCAGAACGAGTAGGAAACAGGAGTGTGTAAGAAGAGGCATGTTGATGACCCGACGTCACTTAACTCAGTGGTACGGCGGTTTCCGTTGCAAGTGAAGCACACCATTCTTGACCCGTGCACTTTAGACCTTACGGCATGCAAACGGTACGGGAAGGAGTGCCCCTCCTTGTTTAAAAAGAAAGTACTAGTGAAGGATTTCCTCTGATATTGAAGACCAACAGTAAGCGCCTGGAACTGCCAGCACGGAGGTGGACGAGATACTTAACGTCGGGGTGGAAGCCGGAATGACTCGCAACAACGTCAAGTTGGGTAAACCTGCAGCAGTCGGGGTCGAGACTACCAAGACGCAACGTGAAAACCAATACGCAGCCGTAATCGAGTTTCCACATATATGTTTGTCTAGTCGGCTATACTTGCTAGCGTGCCAGATCAATGTGGAAGTACGTAGGGGGCAGGGGTGAGCGTCTTGTTTGTGGTGCGTGGGTGGGGTCAAGTAGAAACTACAACAGCAACATTAGCAGCGGCAGCAGGAGAAGAAGCAGCAGAAACAAAAAAAAGGCAGGATGGCAGCAGGAGCATCAGCGACAGCAGCAACATATACAGGGGTAAAAACCGGACACCAGTAGCAGCAGCAGCAAGGTTTTTGATTTCCGATCTCATTCAAGGTCATGCCGATTGGACGACTACTGCCGGGGACACAGCAACAGTCACGAACGGGTCCTGAGCGCACACATAGAAGCGAAGTCATTTTAGTATTCGAGAACAGCAGCAGTACCCACTCACAGGCCGCTTCATCTCTCAACAGCAAGAATGATGGATTATATCACCTAAGAGTATTGCTACCGGAGGATCAATATTTACTCCAAACCAGGCTTCTGCGCGAGGCAAGCACACGCGAAACTCCAAAGAGGGTGTACAATAGTCAGGTGCACAATATGTCCGCGAACGTCACCATACCGACACCATGCAAAAGGAGGGGACGTTAGAGATGGAAACCCCATACTTATGACGGTTAGGCATGCATCGCTAACGCTGTGGCCGCATTGGCTGATTTTGGTACGATGCTTCATCGTCTAGACAGCCCAATACTATCCAGCCACGACGGCTGCACAAACCCCCCACACCAACCAATGCTAATGCTTGCACCATATATTTGGGGTGTAAATTATGTCAGCCATTCAAAACTTATTGGCAGAAGTTCCTTTACGCGAAGAACACCTTCGAATGCCCGAATAGAAACGTTGCAGTGCAACACTGACACACGGTATCTGATATACGCCAGGTCTACGATATGTTTCTCAAAGTGTTGTAGTTTACGGCAAATAAAACAAACGATTATTCTGCGCGAAGTTTTTCAACACGCCATACCAGGGGTGCCACGTCAAGCTCTACCTTAAACTTCAAATAAAGGGCACAACACTGCCACTCAGCGTAGATTGATGACTAAACGCAGCGTAAGACCCAGGAAACACTCTCGTGGCAGACCCAGTCCTTTACAGCAGCAGTTAGAGATACAAGTAAACGCAGAGATTTATCCGCTGAGTGTTTATTGTGGGATTTTGCGCCAGATATCACAAAACATCAGCAAACCGTCGGTCTGAGGGATTATCACTCTGTGAGAGAGAGGGGCTCCATTCTTCGAGTGACGACGTCCTGCGATGAATCGCACCACTGGTGACCGCGATGATTAATCGCGACAAGCTGCTCCATCGTGCAGACAGTACAATAGTTTACAGCCGTCTCAGGTTTAAACTAAGGGCGATCGGTGGATTTGACGAAGATTTAAAGGATCGCAAAAATATATCAAATGAGACGAAGTAGAAGGCTGCCCGTGAGAACGCGAGCAGAAAAAGGTAGTCGTTTGGTTGGTCCATCAGAACAGATTTTAGGCCGTTTTCCTGGTGTGGGCAAACGTGGTGTCGGCATCCCTCGGGAAACGAAGAACCTGAGCGGCTGGTGTTGTTGCCGCTGCTTACGCTAGCTGTGGGCGATATGCACCTTGCAAAGCCAGTCAGCATGTAGCTTATGTTCGCCATGAATGCCCGTGTGCGGGGCGACGCATTTATCACAATACGACGTATCACGTGGCGCTGATGTGTATGCCTGGCTATAGCAGCCAATAGCTGTTCTACCACAAAAGGTGAACGAAAGAGTTGTACCCCGCCGGGTATCCGTTGCAAACGGGAACCCGGACTTTTTTAGATCCATTACCAGTACCAGTGGCCTGGTACACGATTATACAGGTACACATACTACGGTAATTGGGGGTACCGGACCAACATACAGAGCTCCTTACGGGCATCATGCTCGCAGATTAAAGCGAGGAAACCAGTAGCATGACGATATAAAAACAATGGATCCTGTCGGGATAACGAGACGACTTTCATGGTTTATGTGTTCACTCTCTTATCTCCTTCAGGAAATCGATGTTTTTTACGGTTTCCCGTCATGTAATCCAGTACGGGAAAGTGGTTAATAATGTTTCATACGGCTAAGTCTCGCATATTATTTCGGGACCAACTTCGAGTATAGGCCCTGAATGGCTATTCATAGTATCGGATGAATAGAGGCTCTCCTTGCTGAGCACATAAAAATGCATATCTGTAAACTCTAAAACATTAAGAAAACTCAACCTGAACATCTAAACTTCTAACATCTTAGCACGGTACGCCATGTGTCTTGCGAATAATACGATGTACGATGCGTGGTTCTTACTATCAATACGTCATATCAAATGTACAGGTAGAACCTGTTACGCGCCGGGTACTTGGACCCGGTGATTCACGTGTCTCCGGTGAGACATGCCTCACCACACCTCCTAGAAGCCCTACAATGAACAGTCCAAGAGAAAAGACTTACAGAGGCTCAGACAACCCACGGTGTATTAGGACTCGGGTACCTGGGTACCTTGTGTTTTTCGTGTCCTAAAGGTGCGATATCATTCACTATACTTCCTAGAGGTGTGATTGTTGTACACCCTGACACCGTTTTCTGACATCGTTTACAGGGTGTAAAGGAGGTGTGGTTGAGGTTTTCGATTCGAGGCCATGTAAACCACCGTGTACCCGGGTCCGAATACCCGGCGGATAGCAGGTACAGACCGTACCCGAATATGTAGTGACAGGTCTCAGTACTCCCCGTGGAGTACCCGAGTAGTAGGCGAACAGGGTATAACTCAAAAAAACATACATTTCATATCTGCGACAAAACATAAACTAGGTGTGGCGTGAAGCCAGCGCTTCAGAATAGTGGTCATCACTCACAGGCTACTCCTCTCTGGCCTGCCCCGCCTTGGGGTGGGCCGAGGAACCCCGCAAGGACCCGCAACGGTCTAGCGGCACACCCAAGCGAGCCTCGGGCTTGGTGGAGAGGGAACCCTGCGCGGTCTGGCTGGCGAACCTGTCGCCGTAAAGACCGCGCGGGGTGGTGGTGATGCCTTTTATTTTAAACCCCAACGCCAAGGAGTTCATCCCCCTGAGAGCAACGCGGGAATATCACCACAGCAGAGAGCGCAAGGTGTGCAGCCTGGGGAGTGGAGAGGCTGGCCATCGCGTGGGTACGCATACGCGACAGGAAGGACGAGAGTGTCGGCGTTGGCTGGGACGGCTGCACCCTGTCAATGGAAACCAAGGCGCGAACCGGGCTAGGACCGAGAGAAGAACCAGTTCAGCAATAGAGAGGAAAAAGATGCAAAAGAAGAAAAAAAGGAGGAGGGGACGGGCCTCACGTCGGCTGGCGAGAAAGTCAGCACGCGAGGCTCGTACGAGGCAGAAGGAGGCACTTGTGGCGGTAGCGACCTACAACGTGCGCACCCTGGCTGTAAAGGGGAGGAACGGATATGGACACGACGAGCGCATCCTGACGAAGGTGCAACAGCTTGGCTGTGACTTCGTTGGGCTGCAGGAAACTCGACGAACCGGCAGGACGACATTCCGCGCTGCTGGCTATCAAGTTTTTTGTTCAGGTCAGGAGGAAACAGCAGCCAGACAGGGGTTGTATGGGGTTGGACTGGCAGTCAAGGAGTCTATATGCCGTAAGTCTGTGTATACCCACGAATTCATAGACGAACGGCTTATGTCGATGCGTTTCGAGTTGGCTGGTAAATACGAGGCAGTTAATTTCGTCGTTGCGTATGCCCCAACAGAGTGTACCAAAGACGTCGAGCTGAAACGTGTTTTCTGGAAGAAACTGGAGGACCTAGTCGGACAGATTCCAACTAGAGAGTGTTTGTTCGTACTGATGGATGCTAATGCACGAACTGGGCAGAGACTAGGGTGCGATGATAATGAAAACAGAGTTCTGGGAGCATACGGCCGCGATTTGATCAACGATAATGGCAAACGACTTCTGTCGTTCGCTACCAATTGCAAGCTAGCTCTCACCAACACTTTTTTCAGCACACGCAAGGGTGGAATATCGCATACTCACAACGGCACCGGCCCGAATGACCGTAAGCGCATTGATTACATCCTAACCCGGCAAGTCCATCGGTCTAGAGTACACGATGTTAAAGTTATCCCTCAGCCTCCGCCACCCGCTAAGGCTGATTCAGACCACAACATCGTACACATGAAGGTTCGTCTCTCTGGACATTTTGCATCGAACCGACGAGCACGCCAGACACCAAAATGCCGACCGTTTGACCGCAAGGTGTTTATGTCCGACGGAAAATGTCGTGAGCGAGTAGTTGCGAGAGTCGTTTCCACTCTCAACCAACCTTTCCAACCACACAACATTGCTGGTATGGTTACTATGTTCACCTCAACCGTCATCGATGCGGTAGAAGCCGAGGTACCACCCACATCGCACCAGCCACGCAAGCGTCGATGGTGTGAGACGGCCGAAGCCTCGGCTGCCTTCAAAATAGCATGGTCCGCGAGGGAAGAGGCGCGACAGCACCTACGCACCCACTCCCGAGATAGTACCGCGTGGAAGACTCTGAGGACCGCGTGTGCGAATCTTCGGGAGGTGGTCGCTGTAGGGGTACATGCGTATTTCGAAGAGTACCTAGCCGAAACCGAGAGACTCCTAGCTGATAACGACCAGCGAGGCTTTTACAAGCACCTGAAGGGTACTGTAGGGTTGGAGGGCAAGAAAGCGCGAAGCGAGCAGTTCATAAGGGACGAGGATGGCACGCTGCTACGGGATAAAGTGCTAATTCGTGAACGGTGGATGAGAGCCTTCCACAAACTCTTGAACACGAAATCACTGAAACTTGATCCCACTATCATCGATCCATTGCCACCACGACCGCTTGAACAATCACTTGGCGATGAGCCATCTGTGGACGAGATGATGGGAGCCGTTAAGACAATGCCGAATTGGAAAGCGGTAGGACCAGACGACCTGCCCGCCGAGCTACTGAAAATCGATCACCCCGATTTCATCCAATGCTTCCACCACATTCTTGTCAATGTTTGGGTAACGGGTGAAGTCCCCCAGCAGTGGAAAGACGCGATCATCAAGGTACTTTACAAAAAGAAGGACCGAACTGATTGCAACAACTACAGAGGGATTTCGCTTGTTGCCCATGCAGGAAAAGTGTTGTTGAAAATCGTCGCATCCCGTATCAGCAACTACTGCGAGGACCGAGGCATCTTCCCTGAGGAACAATGCGGTTTTCGTCCTACACGATCAACAGTCGACATGCTGTTCGTAGTACGACGATTACAAGAACTCGGACGAGAGAGAAAAATCCCTCTGTACATGTGCTTCATCGATCTGCAGAAAGCGTACGACTCTGTCGACCGGGAGCTGCTGTGGCAGGTACTTACACGCGTTGGCATACCAACCAAGATGCTTACAATCATCCGCCAGTTCCACGACGGCATGCGTGCTTGCGTACGCACAGATGATGGTGAGCACTCTGATTGGTTTAATGTCACGCAGGGGCTACGACAAGGCTGCGTGCTGTCGCCACTGCTGTTCAACGTGTTCTTCGCTGCTGTGATACACGTTGTTCTCGTACGCTTCAGCGAAGACGAAGACATCATGAGGGATTTGGTTCACCTCAAGGAGGATGTAGTGGTTGGAAAAGAGGTACCATTGGCATGCGTGCGAAGGGCTGTATGGGGTATGCTGTACGCCGATGATGCAGGAATTGTCTCAAAGTCTGCGGAGAGTCTCGCAAAAATGATGACAGTCATCGTGACTGTCTTCGAAGCAGCAGGCCTCACGGTGTCAGAAAAGAAAACGGAAACGATGATCTTACGAACACGGGACCAGACACCCCCTCCTCCGCCGCTCGTTATCGAAGCAGCTGGTCAGAGGTATAGACAGACGAGCCAGTTCTTGTACCTCGGCGGCATTATCCACGAAAACGCTGACCTCTCACTCGAAATCGAACGACGGATCCGTCTCATGTGGGCGTGCTTCAAACGGTTCGGACCAGAGTTGTACGACATGAAGACGGCTCGACTTAGTCTTTAATTTTTCATGTTGAAGGCCGAGGTGATTGAGACCCTGCTGTACGGATGTATGACGTGGACCCTCGGTGCACAACACTTCGCCAGACTCCGCTCGGCACACCACCAAATCCTCCTGCGTGTCATTGGCTTCCAGTTTTTGCATTGTGGCGACTATAGGACCCTCTCGTACGCAAAGGCTCTCAAGCAGACACGATGCGAGAGCATCGAAACGACAATCCGTAAACGGCGTCTGTTCTTTGCGGGAGCCGTGGCACGGCAACCCAAGGGGCGACTACCCAGTCGGATTATGTTCGGGACCATGACGGGTGGGGAGGGACGCAGACCGGGCGGACAACCAAAGTCCTGGCAGAAATGCCTTGCTGAAGACCTCAAGGTGTTTCAAGCCTCCAAGGGGTCCACGGCACAGGTCCCGTTGGTGTTTGGAGTAGAGACCGCAGTATGGACCATTGCAGCAACTAAAGTGGGCAAGTGGCACAGGGGGGTCCTCGAAGCGGCTGAACAGTTCATGATCCGGTGGCACAAGGTAGAGGCGGAACTGAGTAGACAGCGCCACGCATCCGTTGCGGGGGGTGCAAAAGGGAATGGGAAGGGGGGGGGCAACAGTCGTACGGAAACCGCGGCTGATGAGAGCAGGAGGGAAACAGCCGACAGGGTAGCAAGGTACCAGGCTGACTAGTAAGTCCCACCTAGACTACCCGTGCCGCGCACCTCTGTAGCCGCTTCGAACGCGGCACTGTTTCTGGTGGTCTTTCTTTCCCTTTGTTTGTTTGTTTGATTTTTTTTCTTATTTTTCTTTTTTTCATTTTTCTTTTTGCTTGTTGTATTGCCTGTTGTTGCTTCTCAAGGGGGGCACGACAGCGATGCTACAACCCCTCGCATCATTTGCTTCGTTTACTTTGTTTCACTTATTTATGTTACCGTGATCGCTTTTGCCTTTGTTTCTCCGCCTTCCGTATTTTCCTAGGACTTTCTTTGGTGGCTTAGCCTACGTACATTTTTGTCATCCCTTCTCTTTCGGACTGTGTTGGTTTTTGTCATTCCCCGTTCTCTTTCCGGGACTCTCGTGTGTTACACAGAGAACGAAACGGAATTGAGTTGGAAGTGCCACGTACCCGTTGTATGGGTGGCGCCCAAGGGAAGGGACTGACGGAGGGTGGGGGGGGTCATAGGGAAACCAGGACGGACGAAAGCAGGAAAGAGACGGCAAACAGAGTAGGTGCCAGACCGACTAGCTGGTAGAACCTGCCTGTACTACGGGCACAAACCTGCCCCGGCTGGCCTTTGGTGTGCTCCGGCTGGCTGTCCTTTCCTGTCGTTCTCAGTCTTGCTCTGTTGGCGCTGTTTCGGTCCATTTCATTTTCTTTCATTTCAATTGGTTTTTTATTGGAGGTCGCATCTCCTCTGGGAGAAGCACGACACTTTTTTTCTTTTTTTGTCATGCTTTTTATTTGGTTGTTGATTGTTGATTTGCTTCAGTATATTTACTTTTTTTTTTTTTTCTTTTCGCTTTTTTCTTTTTTCTCTTTTTTTCTCTTGCATGCACCTGGATTGCTAGCAGGGTAGGTCTTGCCTGTCGTATATGGCGTTGCATTGTCTGCTCTGCTTACTGCACTGAGTGTAGTATCGTCGTATGTATCTCTTGTCGTAGTTTTGTGACCACAGAACTGGTACCTTTTTAGGATGAAGAATCGGTCACTTGGGGCATCGTTGGGTTCGTTGTCGGGATGTCGTACGTGGTTGGAAGGTAAGGTGTTATGTGCAAGAATTCATCATCACACTGCGTTTGTACTTTGTGGTATTTAGTGTATGATATTTTTCCTCGGCGGTATTCTCTCCTTCTCCAGATCTCTTTGGCAGCTTTGTCCTGTGATCAGGTATCGTACCCCTCTTTATAACAAAGCAGGATAGCAGGGTTCCGTTGAATACAAACACAGTACAGTTAGTAGGACACACAGGCAATACTAGCAAGAAAAGCTACCTGCACTCACGCTGTATTGCTGTTTCTTGCTCTGTACTGTTCGGTGTGTGCGTGTCTTGTGGTTGTGCTCGTGGGTTTGACGGCACGTACACAAACACGAACACTTAAAACACATGACTGGGTCAATGTTCAGTGTTTGGGTTAGTTACCCCCTGGTTTTACGGCCATTTGGGGGTAGGGTCAAAATGCGCCCGCGGAACGCGCTCCCGCGGGCCCAAACAGGCCTCAAACGCCATTCCGAAGCCCTGGCGAGATGCCCGAAGCCCATGCCCAGCACGCACACAACTTTTTTTTTTTCAGGCACGTCCTTGGGCCTAACGGGACGGCGGCGCACGAGGGAGCAAACGAAGTCCCCCCTTTGACCACATCTTGGGGGGGGATAACCCCACGTACCTACTAAATTTATCTACTCCCCCCGATTGACCACTTTTTTCACCCCGTTTGACCGAAACCATACCCCCTTTTGACCATCTGTGACAGCTTCAAAAACGACTACAGCAGTACGTATCCGCGTCGTCATCGCCCAACAGCCCGAACAGACCACGGGACGGAACATCCAGAACTTGCGAGTAGTCGGGATCGTTTGCGTCCCAAGAAATAAATTTCGGCACAACTATACAAATCAAATCTTTATAGACGATATGAAGATATCGGCTCTTCTGAGAAAACATGACGGTGATGGGGGAATCAGAACACATACGAGTACGTGTATACTCGGCGTATGGGTCGTGAGTTGCTGGGTGCTTGGTGCTTGGTGCTTGGTGCTTGGTTGCT
>MEHQ01002110.1:0-45287 GCA_008828725.1 Saccharina japonica
ACAGACAGTAAGAAGACAAGTATGAGTACGGGTTCAGGTTCTGCTTGAGCCTGTGGCACTTTCCTTTCTTGTCTGTGTAGCGTCGAGTAGACGCCAGGTTGGTGGACATTTTCCAGGCTTGACGACAAGCTGGCCGGACGATACGAAGAGTGTGGCAAGGGGGGCTGCCCTTGCCGCGCATTCAAGGATATTGGGTGTCGCCAGTCATTACTTGTGCACGGGACAACATATATATGGGCTGACGAACACGGCATGTAGTCTTGGAATACGAACGACCACAGTAGTAGTACAATAAGATACAGATATCTACGACCTCGACGAATGGTGGAACCGACGCAGGACATATCCATGCGACGGTTGGGTCGAGAGCCTGGCACTCACACAAGCCGCGTTCATATTGTACCTACGTATCACCTGTGTCCTCGATCCTCTTTCCTTTCCTCCTCACCGATACGTACTCGTACTACAGTACACGCCTTGATTTTTGTATCACCCGTTTTTTCTTGTGTATGATATATATACTGCTCGCCGGTTTTAACGGCTTTGTAACACCCGGGATATACAGCGACCAAACAAACCAAAAGGCAACGAACGATATCTCTGTTTAGTTGTGTTACGGTGATATCAACATTAATTCTACGAGCTGCAGCGTGGTGAGCGCCCAGTAGTATTAATATTAATAGTAGTACGGGTATTTATAGTGTTTTCATGCTGCGCCCGCCCGTGCTGTGTACGACTCCTTGCGTTATTATGAATCGGACAGACACCAATTTGTATGATATCATCCCCCACAACCCACGCAGTGTGAGTTTGTGTCACGACGGTGCATCTAGATAGTACTCAATATCTGAAGGCGCTAAGGGAACACCCAGTTCAAGGGCGATGAAGAATGAAAGTGCCCTCGTGAAACAGGCCTCTTTACGTGGAACACCGGCTTATACCCGAATCTCGTAAGGAGCACCCCCTTGCACACAGGTGAAGTGGGCAAGCACAGGACATATCTGAGCCATATCTAAACCAACCGCTCTGCGAGTTGGAGCTTCGTCAGCTGGAGGAGGCGCGAGCAGCAAGGTCATCAACGCTGGAGCCTGTTCACCACGAGGACCCAGGTAGTGTCAATGCACGAGCTCGGTACAAAGTGAATCGTGTATCTTTCATAAAGTCTTGGGTGTTCATGAGGACCCCCGGATGTCGGTTACCACGAGCGGCAAGCGATAACGGGAAACAGGTACCATAAACTGCCCTGACCTATGTAGACCAGACGACAAGTTTGTAAGAGTATAACATTACATAATCGTTGCTGCTGTAATAACCGTCGATTTTTTTTGTTGTCGCCATTTTTCCCTTTGAAACCACCCTATTATAAAAGGGAGGGGGGGGGTGGGGGGGGCGTACTCATTTGTTGCTTGCCTTAGTCATTTGACCACTGACCACGCATCCCTTTCGAGACGGAGCGGGTTTTACTGTCGTAATCGAACTTGTTTTTCGCGCTTTCGGCAACCGAACCTCATTAGATCAGGACAGAGAGACACACAGGAACAACAACATTATTATTAATAGTCGTACGAAGCCCCTACGTACGGTGTACCCGTGGGCCTATCATATCAACAGCAGCAGCAAGAGCAGGGACAGTGTCGCGCCGCCCGCTCGTCGTGTGCTTCTCTCTGTATGCGTGAGTCGAGATATGCCAACACTAAACCACCGACCGCCACCGCCACCGCTTGAGCTTTGGGGGGAATGGGGGGGGGGGGATGGTGTCCCCCCAACCCCCGCCCCTCCCCTTCCTAAAAAAATAAGGGTTTCCATTCATTTCCCTGTACTTGCGTGAAGACCCACCAACAAAAATAACGCTACTGCTGCATACTTGTTACAATACTTTTTTGGTAAATACCAGGTGACTGTTATTGCACCATGCCCCGTTGTTTCACGCAGAAGGCTAGGAAAACACGCCGTTTCGCGAACCCACACAACCAAGGCACGATTCGAAAAACAAACAAAAAAGTGTGTTGCTTTGCTTCTGCTGCCGCTGCCGCTGCGCTACCGCTACCGCTACCGCTGCCGCTGCCGCTGCTGCTGCTGCTGCTGCTGCTGCTGCTGCTGCTACGGTTGCTACTATTAATACTACAACTGTTTGCTACTACTTATACCGTGGGTGACGCTGGTGTTGGTGCTACTTCTGCTACTGCTGCTACTGCTGCTGTTACTGCTGCTGCTGCTGCTGCTGCTGATGATGATGCTGCTGCTGATGCTGCTGTCGACGCTACTGCTGCCATCCCACGCCCATCTGAGGTAGGTCCACGTGCCCACAACCCCGCGCCCGCCCAGTGCTCAACGGAAACCAGCCCAGCCAACACCCAACTCCGTCCCAAAACTTATCGTTTTCAAGCTCTCGAAAACACAACCGAAATACGGGTCAAGCAGCAACGACCCCCTTCCCAACCCCCCACTCCCCACCCATCCCCACCCCCTCTCCCAAACCGCTACTGTACGTCTCAAAAACTACTGCCCCTGCTTCTGCTGTTCTTGTTTTTGTTCCACCACCACCACCGCCGCCACCACCACCACCACCACCACCACCACCACCCCTCCGTGCTCCGTTCCGGCATTGTACATATATATGCGAGGGTCTGTGACCGTACGACTACGGCCATGCCTGACATGTGTGTGCAAACCCCCGCCCCCGCCCCCCGACCTTGTCACCACCACTGCCACTGTTTTCTGACGGTATCTACCGCTAGTGAACGCCTCCAACAACTCAAACGCATATTTTTCCAACCTTTGTACTTAACCAGTGACACACACACTCGATCTCCCGTGGTGGCTGGTGGTCGTTTGGTGGTGTTGTGGTCATCTTGCATGACATGCGGCTAATGAGTACACCCCTCCCCCCCCCCCTCCCAATCCCGCTATCCTAGGTGATAGATAGATGGTGGACACAGGGCGACGAAACTGGACAAGAAAAAAAAACAAACGATTTTACACGCACAAGATCATACGGCCGGTCTTGGGGTCACGGCGGTGAGCTAATATTTTTCCGGGGTTCATGAGCGAGGCCGGGTCCAGGGCGCTCTTGATGGCCTTCATCGCGTGCATGGCTCCGGGTCCGTGCTCCTCTGCTCCCAGGAATAAAACATTGAGGGAAAAAAAAAAAAAACGGAAATATAATTTTATTTAATAGATATACATTACATAATAATCGGAGCGTTGTATTGGGAAGAGGGGGGGAAGAGATCGGGGGGTGGAGAGAGAGAGGAGGGAATGTGGAGAGGGGGGGAGGTTTTGGGCGAGGGGAGGGGGGAGGGGGGGGGTACTTATGTTCCGTGCAACGGCCGTCAGTTGTCCGACCATCGACCCGGGGCAGAGAAGATAAGCCGTTGGGGGGGTGCAGGGGGGCTGGAAGGGGTTGGGAGGGGCCGGAGAGGGGGGGGAGAGAGAGAAAGAGAGAAAGAGAGATGGGGGCAAGATAGAGAAGAAAAAGGCATACAGACAGACAGACACATAGACAAACAAACAAGGAAACAGAGAGCGAGGAATACAGGAGAAAAATGTGGAGAAAGCGCAATGTGTACGGAGAAAGCGATAGAGACATACTCATAGACATACCACAAAGCACCCAAGCGTGGTTTGTAAGATCCAGAACCCCCCCCCCCCCCCTCCCACTCGCAGTTTATTTTAATCCATCAGTAGTCACAAGAACTTTAGCAACCGACGGGACTCACTTGGCAAATACTTGATCTTCCCCACCCCGACGCCGTGCTCGCCGGTGCAAGTGCCCTCCATCTCGAGCGCCTGCAAATTCATCGCTGTGGTCGTTAGTTATCGTGGTCGCTGCCGCTACATATTGTGGTTGCTGTTGATACATGTTGTGGTCGCTGCCGCTACATATCGTGGCCATTTGATATCGTAGCTGATAGCTGTCGCGGTCGTTAGACATTATGGTCGTTAGATATCGTGGTTGTTAGTTATCGTGGTCGTTAGTTATAGTGGTCGTTGATTATAGTGGTCGTTATATATCGTGGTTGTTAGTTATCGTGGTCGTTATGTTTCGTGGTTATTAGTTATCGTGTTCGATATGTACCACGATAGTTAGATATCGTGGTTGTTGTCGGTATTGATTGTCGTTAGTCACCACGCCTGATGTCGGGGCGTTTTGCGGTGGCAGCCGTTTTTTTATGGCCGTTGTTGGCGTGCGTGTGGTCCTTTTTCGGTTTCCACGATTCCTGTCTGAAGCGGTGGTCGTTGGTCGCAACTTGCCACTGGCGTGCCACCGTGCGTAAGCCGCGGCAGCATAATTACACTGGAGCGAGTCGCTGCCGCTGTACATATACTACCTCATGATGCCCCGACCATCCACTCACCCGTCGATTGCCCCTCAACTACCGGCGGCGTGCTGACATATCGAAAAGTCCTCGATGCCCGGTCGCATTTTCCCGGTTAAAACAGGAATTAGTCGCGTCCAAATTACTCCCCCCGCCTTCACCTTACCCTCCTTCTCTTACCTTTCCCTTCCCCTTACCTCTCCTCTGCCCCGCCTCCACTCCCCTCTTTCTCGTCACCGTCCCTCCCTCTCCGCCCCTCACCTCCCCGCCCTCTCCCCCGGAAACCCCCTCCACCTCCTCTTTTTTCCCCTCCCCCACCCCCGCACCGCACGCCCCCTCCCCTCCCCCCCCAACCCTCTTCTCCCTCACCACACCTCCTAAACCCCGCCCCTTCATGGCCGATCGGCCAACACCTAAGGGCGCTTCGCGCTTGATGTAAGCGAGCAACGATGGTAGGGATGCGAAATGCGAGGGTGTATGGCCATACGACTACGGCCATGTATGGCATGAGGTTCACCCCCTCGCCCCCCCCCCCCAGTCCCCCCCGCTCACCCCACCCCCCCTCCTAGCCACCACCTGAGTAAGCGACCGACCTTGTGTACGAGGAACGAGCTGAGCCGATCGGCCTCTTCCACCTGCGTAGGGTCGTTCCTATCGAACATTATCAAAGCGTGGAAATTGCCATCCCCCTGCCAAAAACAAACAAGAAAGCGAAAACGTCGGTGGGAATCTGTCCGATCAGTGTGTGGATGATCTAGATCATCATCTGTCCGATTAGTGTGTGGGTTATCTAGATCATCATCTGTCCGATCAGTGTGTGGATGATCTCGATCATCATCTGTCCGATCAGTGTATGGACCATCTAGATCATCTAGCTGTCACAGATCAGTGTATGGATGATCTAGATCATCTATCTGTCACAGATCAGTGAACTATTCTCACCGCGTGAGCGACGATCGGAGCCGGGAGCGGGGAGGCATCCAGCTCGCGCTTGCTCGCGCTGATGAGGTCAGACAGCCGAGACACCGGGACGCAGACGTCCGTAGTCAGGCACTCCAGGTCCGGGTAGAGCCCCATGAGGGACCACAAGGCCTCCTTACGGTGTCTCCACAGCTCGCGGCACTCCTGAGAGAAGGGGAGGGAACGAGAGGGGGGCGGGGGGGGGGGGTACTCATGTCGTGCACGGCCGTATTCGTATGGCCATAGACCCTCGCATCCCTACAATGCCGGGACGGAGCATGTTGGGTTTGCACCGACCAGGAAGACATTGCTAGCACCAAGCGCGAAGCGCCGTGGGGGCGTAGTCAGTTGTTGCTTGCCTTAGTCATTTGACCATTGACCAAGCATGCCTTTCGAGACGGAGCACCATTCCTACTCCTAATAGAGACACCTCCAACATTTGGGCGCTAATGACGTTGTTTCCAGATATTACAAAGAAGACTTTTGATAATCTTACCCGGGGGGGGGGGTCGGGGGGGATGTACTCATTGTCATGCATGGCCGTAGGCGTATGGCCATAGACCTCGCATCCCTGCAATGCCGGCACTAGGGGGGTGTACTCGGTATTCGTGCATGGCCGTAGTCTTATGACCATAGACCCTCGCAATCCCTACAATGCCGGGGCGGAGCACGTAGGGGTTTCACGGAGGGGGAGGGGGGGGGTAGTCAGTATGTAGGAGCACTATTCATTGTGACGTATACGTTGCTGTTGGTACTGTCGTATATGTTGTCCGATCGTTGTTGCAACATTGCCCATATCATGAGCTCTTCTGTAGCTCTTCTGCAGCTTTTCAGTAGCTATTCACAGTAGCTTTACAGCAGTGGCTCTTCAGTAGCTTTTCAGTATTTCTGCAGCAGCTGTTCAGTAGCTCTTCAATAGCTCTTCAATAACTTTTCAGTAGCTGTACAGTAGCTCTTCCGTCGCTTTTCAGTAGCTGTACAGTAGCTGTACAGCAGCTCTGCACTAGCTCGGCAGTAGCTCTGCAGTAGCTCCGCAGTAGCTCCGCAGTAGCTCTGCAGTAGCTTCGCAGTAGCTCTGCAGTAGCTCCACAGTAGCTCCGCAGTAGCTCCGCAGTAGCTCTCTATAGTACGTTTACAACAGTGGGCTCTTTACCACAACATACACCACATAGTAAGCCGACACAAGAGATATTTATAAATGCGACTGAAAAAAACGCAAAAAAAATAGGGTTGGGGGACGGGTAAGGTCTGCAAAACACGACGCAGCGTTGAGCCGCTAGCCATATATGTTGCCTGAAACGAAAGGCACTGGATGTGGTACACGGGCGAAGCTGGAGCGTTCGGATGGGGAAGCTGTGCGCCACCTCACATACGATACCAACAACAGCAGCAACAAAACTACTTGTCCTACAACTATACGATACCAACACCCCTGCCAATACCAACATCAACACTACCAACACCAACACTAACACCAACCCCAACACCAACACCACCTACACCAACGCCACCACCGCGACAGCAAACAAAACAACTCGTGTAGAGCAAAACAAAAACAAAATCTACGCTTTTGTGTGTGTATGTGTGTGTTTTTTTTGTCTATCCCATTTATTTTCTTTTGATCTTATTTTCTCTCTCCCTCTCAGTCGTAACTTAGATCCGGGGTCACTAAGTAGGCTCTTCTCCTACGGTACGCGCCTTGCATTGGCCGGCAATATCAGCTCCGTTCGGTGTTGACTTCACAATCCAAAGTGGTGCGATTTTTATTGACACTCTTTTTTCCCGTCACCTCAGGGCTGGTGGCAATGTGTAGCTGGCCGCCTCCTCTCTTCTCAGCGATCCCTACCACAGCCGCTTGCGCTTCTGCGACGCTTGCCACAGACTCTCCCTAAAAAAGAACATATGTGTATGGAGGGGGAAGGAGGGAGGGAGGGAGGGAGGGAGAGCCGGCAGGATAGACAGACAGACATGGGTGTGTGGAAAAGGAGGGAGATACTTACAGAAACATAGTTTAAGGTAAAAAGTGTAAACGTAAGAGAGGGAGAAAGAGAGACCACAAAAAAAGGCACAAGAAAGTAGTAGAAGGCGAACGATCCCCCCCCCCACCCTTCCTTCCTTCCTTCCTTCCTTCTCCCCCATACCAACTTTCTCCAACGCCAGCCGTAAGCGAGCAAACAAACGCGCTAATATTGCTGTACCAGGGATACACTGCAATAGCACATAAGTTCTTGCCATGTTGGTGCTACCAGATTTACACTGCACAGCAACCCCCTCTCCCCCCCTCCCACTAATCCCTCCCACATGAGTACAACTCCCCCCACTCCCCATTCCTTTATACTCCTCTCCGCTTGTGCCTGCTCATCCTTCCTCCCTCTCCGCATGCATGCGTATGTACATTATAGATACGCATACACCAAAATATATCATGCATCAAAAGATGCCCATACATTTGAATATCAAAGACACGCATTCACCGCAGACACGCGAAACGTAAATCAAATACACTTTGTGCGCCCATACGTACTGTACATCATAGATACGCAGCACCATCCCAGATAGCATGCATTAAAGATACACACAACATAAACATATATCGAAGACACGCAAACATAAATCAAATACAGCAGTAGATACACGCCTACTGCGCATCAAAGACACGCATATACGCATGCACCATACATACGCAAAAATACATATATACCAAAGACACTTGATTATTCATAGTATGGCATACATCCTCCGGGTACCCGGGTACCTACCCGCGTTTGGTACCCGGGTATTATACACCAGGGCATCCCTACTATCATACCCGACCCTACCGAACACACACCCTTGATAACATCATATATATGCATCCATAGACACGCTTGTTGCTCACCGCGATCTCGAAGAGGACCGTTGTGGCTTCGGCGTGCTTAGTATCGTTGACCTTGTTGAGCACCGTCACCATCGTATCGTCCAGCATCTCCGCTCGGCCTATCTGTACGCCGGCCTGGGCACGGGTGCATAGGGCACAAACAAACAAACAAAATACTTTTAGGTACAAAACAGTAGTGGTGTACGGTGTACGTACCCATTTAAGACCAATTTTTGTGGTCTTATCTCCGTTTTTAGGTCTTTATATTTTACTACTGTACAGTTTTTTTTAATCCCATACCAATTCCAAGTAGTTAGTTTTTTTTCTCGTGGTAAGCCGGTTTACCTGGTCTTATCTCTACCATGTCCTTAAATAGGTATGCGTACACCACTGCACTTTGGCTTTCGTTTCGTACGTCCTCTACGTACGTTCATGTTTTTTCTTCTCTAGAGGGAGGGGTGGAGGGGAGGGCGTACTCATTAGTCGCATGTCATGTCATGCATGGCCGTAGTCGTATGACTATAGACCCTCGCATCCCTACAGTGCCGGGACGGAGCACGTCGGTTTTCACCGACCAGGCAGACATTCGGGGGGGGGGGGCGTGCTCATTTATCGGTTGCCTTTTAGTCGTTCGATCATTGACCACGCATCCCTTCCGAGACGGAGCACCATTCCCAATCCTAATAGAGACACCTCCGACATTAGGGGGACTTTTTATTTATTTGTTTTGCGTTTTCGGTATGCGGTGTACACCAAAGGAAAAAGAAGAAATGTTAATACAAAAAACAACCATACAAAAGTCATACGACCAGGTGCAGACTAAATAAAACCTAGCATCCATTTCTGTATCTATTATATCATAGTGCGTTTTTTTTTTCGCCTGGAAGTATTATTATACAAGACAACAAATATAAATTAAAAATGGCGGTTTGCTCTATTGAGTTTGCTTGCTTGCTGGATGAACCTACCCACGAAAAAAAAACGGTCATACGAGTACACACCCTGTGTTTAAGCGCGGTTCAACAGAAAAACAAACAAATATATACCAGAAACACGAGATTCGCACCAGTACCACTATATGTATCAGGGTTCTTTACGAGTCACGACCCGATCCGGGTCGGGTCGGGTCGGGTCGGGTCGGGTCGGGTCGGGTCGGGTCGAGTCAGGAGGTTTTCAAACTGTCACGGGTCGGGTCGGGCCACTCTTACCCGACCCGACCCGACCTGACCTGACCCGCGAGGTTTGACCCGACCCGTAAACAGCCCTGGAAATGAGCAGGTATCAACCGTCTAGAGCTCGTATCATATATAGCATAACGAGCACCATCATGTGCTGCCTGCGCACGTGTCGCACAACGCCTGGCATTCTAGTTCGGCCACTAAAAAACACCTATGGAAGCCAGTAGCGCCGGTTTGCTGTCACTGTCTTTTCTCTTCGTCCCTTTCCGACGCTCTATCGTACCTCGATTGAGGTTTACTGTTGGAAATCGCTGTGCCACCAGAAATACTGACAAGGCATACTGCATGGGGGGCTAACATTGAACATTGCAGCAATATCGGCAAAACGAGGGTAAAGCGACAACCCATATTGTTCGGGGGCGACAGTTACGCTAGCGGTACTATTGTTGAAGTAAAAAACACTCCCTGTTTTTCCTGCTGTGTTTTTTTACACGGTCACTAGGTAGCGATGTCGTTTCTCATGAGAAAACAACAGCAATGACAGCAGCACGACGCGCACACGACGTACACATAATGAGCAGACATGCACACACTACACATGCCCACACCATACGCACACGATATATGGCGATGAGCTGTTGCGTTAAAAAACAGTGAAAATAACGACAAAAACAAAAACACGCACAGACAGGTACACACATGCACACATGTAGACAGGCAGGCAGACAGACAGACATAAAGGCAGACAGACACACAGATATATATATAGGCAGGCAAACAGACAACAGACAGACAGACAGACAGACGACATACAGACAGGCAGACAGGCAGGCAGACAGACAGACAGACAGACAGACCCATAAACAAACAGGACACACAGACAGACAAACAAATTGACAGAAATACAACTACACACATACAAACACCACACACACCACGCACGAAAATAAAGTTATCTCGCCTCAACAGGGGGGAACCCTAACTAAGCCCGCCTTCCGCGGCAGCCCTACTCATACGACGCCCCAAGTCATGGACACGCACCGCGAGGACATCCTGGACGGCCTTGGCCGCCGCATCGATGGAGCCGAACGATACTCGCACCGCGTTAGCGACGGCGGGAATCTTGTGCACCTTCAAGGTCATCTCCGTGATAATGCCTGAAGGGAAGGGAAGGGAAGGGGGGGGGGGGGGCGTACTCATGCCATGCATCATGGCCGTAGTCGTATGACCATAGACCCTCGGATTCCTACAATGCCGGGACAGATTGCACGTGTGTGGGGGGGGGGGTGATGCGATGTACATGCGGACTTCGAGGTACGAGGTCGCGAAAGGCGTGGAGCGTAAATGGTCGACGGGAAGGATGGGCAGCGCGCGCGACATGGTCATCTCCGCGGATTTTTGTGTTCCTGATCACGCTAAACATTCGTGTTATCTTTTTTGTTCTCCATCATCGTGGCTTTCTGCCGGTCGATCGGTCTGTCTGTCCATCTGTTTATGTTGTTTATCCTTACCCTCCACCCCTTCCGCTCTTTCTAACTCCCATCCCGCCCACCTTTCTCTCTCTCTCTGTCTAGCTTTCTCCCCCCCCCCCCATCTCTCTTTCCCTCTCCCCTGTTTTCTCTACTGCACCTCTCCCTTTCTCCCTTACCCTCTGTATATATATATCTATCTCTCTGTCTCTCTCTCTCTCCCCCCTCCTCTCTCTCTTCCTCGTCTCGAAAGGGATGCGTGGTCAACGGTCAAATGACTAACTAAGGCAAAAAACAAATGAGTATGCCCCCTTCCCCCCCTCCTCTCTCTCTCTCTCTCTCTCTCTCCCTTACCGAGGGTGCCCTCGCTTCCAATGAAGAGTCGCGTCAGATCATACCCGGCCGAGCTTTTCTTGGCCCTGCTGGACGTCTTCACCACCTCGCCATTGGCTAGCACCACCGTCATGCTCAGGACGTTATTCTTCATCGTGCCGTATCTGCGCGAGGGGGGGGGGGTGTACTCATGTCGTGCATGGCCGTAGTCGTATGACCATAAACCCTCGCATCGCTACATTGCCGGGACGGAGCATGTCGGGTTTTCACCGACCAGGCAGACATTGCTTTGGGGGGGGGGGGGGGGGGGGGGGCGTACTCATTTGTTGCTTGCCTTAGTCATTTGACCATTGACCACGCATCCCTTTCGAGACGGAGCACCGTTCCTACTCCTAATAGAGACACCTCCAACACTTGGGCGCTCATTACGTTGTTTCCATATATNTGGAAGGGGTTGGGAGGGGCCGGAGAGGGGGGGGAGAGAGAGAAAGAGAGAAAGAGAGATGGGGGCAAGATAGAGAAGAAAAAGGCATACAGACAGACAGACACATAGACAAACAAACAAGGAAACAGAGAGCGAGGAATACAGGAGAAAAATGTGGAGAAAGCGCAATGTGTACGGAGAAAGCGATAGAGACATACTCATAGACATACCACAAAGCACCCAAGCGTGGTTTGTAAGATCCAGAACCCCCCCCCCCCCCCCCTCCCACTCGCAGTTTATTTTAATCCATCAGTAGTCACAAGAACTTTAGCAACCGACGGGACTCACTTGGCAAATACTTGATCTTCCCCACCCCGACGCCGTGCTCGCCGGTGCAAGTGCCCTCCATCTCGAGCGCCTGCAAATTCATCGCTGTGGTCGTTAGTTATCGTGGTCGCTGCCGCTACATATTGTGGTTGCTGTTGATACATGTTGTGGTCGCTGCCGCTACATATCGTGGCCATTTGATATCGTAGCTGATAGCTGTCGCGGTCGTTAGACATTATGGTCGTTAGATATCGTGGTTGTTAGTTATCGTGGTCGTTAGTTATAGTGGTCGTTGATTATAGTGGTCGTTATATATCGTGGTTGTTAGTTATCGTGGTCGTTATGTTTCGTGGTTATTAGTTATCGTGTTCGATATGTACCACGATAGTTAGATATCGTGGTTGTTGTCGGTATTGATTGTCGTTAGTCACCACGCCTGATGTCGGGGCGTTTTGCGGTGGCAGCCGTTTTTTTATGGCCGTTGTTGGCGTGCGTGTGGTCCTTTTTCGGTTTCCACGATTCCTGTCTGAAGCGGTGGTCGTTGGTCGCAACTTGCCACTGGCGTGCCACCGTGCGTAAGCCGCGGCAGCATAATTACACTGGAGCGAGTCGCTGCCGCTGTACATATACTACCTCATGATGCCCCGACCATCCACTCACCCGTCGATTGCCCCTCAACTACCGGCGGCGTGCTGACATATCGAAAAGTCCTCGATGCCCGGTCGCATTTTCCCGGTTAAAACAGGAATTAGTCGCGTCCAATTACCCCCCCCCCCCCTTCCGGGGTCGGGGGGGCTACGCGGCACGTCACTACAGCTGCTGCATGTACAGACCGAAGCGGTCGCGGACAAGCCCACGCCTGCCAGGCCCACAACAAGGCAAGAGCTTGCACTCGCCCGGCTGCCTAGCAGGCACTCTCATTACGGCGGGGGGCAGGGGGGGGGGGGGGGGGGGGGGGGGGGGGGGGTGGGGGGGGGGTGTACTCATGTCGTGCACGGCCGTATGCGTATGACCATAGGCCCTCGCATCCCTACAATGCCGGGACGGAGCACGTTGGGTTCTCACCAACCAGGCAGACATTGCTTGCACCAAGGGCGAAGGGGGGGGGGGCGTACTCATTTGTTGCTCGCCTTACTCGTTTGACCATTAACCACGCATCCCTTTCGAGACGGAGCACCGTTGCTACTCCTAATAGAGACACCTCCAACATTTGGGCGCTAATGACGTTGTTTCCAGATATTACAAAGAAGACTTTTGATAATCTTACCCGGGGGGGATGTACTCATTGTCATGCATGGCCGTAGGCGTATGGCCATAGACCTCGCATCCCTGCAATGCCGGCACTAGGGGGGTGTACTCGGTATTCGTGCATGGCCGTAGTCTTATGACCATAGACCCTCGCAATCCCTACAATGCCGGGGCGGAGCACGTAGGGGTTTCACGGAGGGGGAGGGGGGGGGTAGTCAGTATGTAGGAGCACTATTCATTGTGACGTATACGTTGCTGTTGGTACTGTCGTATATGTTGTCCGATCGTTGTTGCAACATTGCCCATATCATGAGCTCTTCTGTAGCTCTTCTGCAGCTTTTCAGTAGCTATTCACAGTAGCTTTACAGCAGTGGCTCTTCAGTAGCTTTTCAGTATTTCTGCAGCAGCTGTTCAGTAGCTCTTCAATAGCTCTTCAATAACTTTTCAGTAGCTGTACAGTAGCTCTTCCGTCGCTTTTCAGTAGCTGTACAGTAGCTGTACAGCAGCTCTGCACTAGCTCGGCAGTAGCTCTGCAGTAGCTCCGCAGTAGCTCCGCAGTAGCTCTGCAGTAGCTTCGCAGTAGCTCTGCAGTAGCTCCACAGTAGCTCCGCAGTAGCTCCGCAGTAGCTCTCTATAGTACGTTTACAACAGTGGGCTCTTTACCACAACATACACCACATAGTAAGCCGACACAAGAGATATTTATAAATGCGACTGAAAAAAACGCAAAAAAAATAGGGTTGGGGGACGGGTAAGGTCTGCAAAACACGACGCAGCGTTGAGCCGCTAGCCATATATGTTGCCTGAAACGAAAGGCACTGGATGTGGTACACGGGCGAAGCTGGAGCGTTCGGATGGGGAAGCTGTGCGCCACCTCACATACGATACCAACAACAGCAGCAACAAAACTACTTGTCCTACAACTATACGATACCAACACCCCTGCCAATACCAACATCAACACTACCAACACCAACACTAACACCAACCCCAACACCAACACCACCTACACCAACGCCACCACCGCGACAGCAAACAAAACAACTCGTGTAGAGCAAAACAAAAACAAAATCTACGCTTTTGTGTGTGTATGTGTGTGTTTTTTTTGTCTATCCCATTTATTTTCTTTTGATCTTATTTTCTCTCTCCCTCTCAGTCGTAACTTAGATCCGGGGTCACTAAGTAGGCTCTTCTCCTACGGTACGCGCCTTGCATTGGCCGGCAATATCAGCTCCGTTCGGTGTTGACTTCACAATCCAAAGTGGTGCGATTTTTATTGACACTCTTTTTTCCCGTCACCTCAGGGCTGGTGGCAATGTGTAGCTGGCCGCCTCCTCTCTTCTCAGCGATCCCTACCACAGCCGCTTGCGCTTCTGCGACGCTTGCCACAGACTCTCCCTAAAAAAGAACATATGTGTATGGAGGGGGAGGGAGGGAGGGGGGGGAGGTACTCATTTGTTGCTTGCCTTAGTCATTTCACCATTGACCACGCATCCCTTTCGAGACGGGGGGAGGGAGGGATGGAGGGACGGGGGGAGGGAGGGAGGGAGGGAGAGCCCGCAGGATAGACAGACAGATAGACAGACAGACATGGGTGTGTGGAAAAGGAGGGAGATACTTACAGAAACATAGTTTAAGGTAAAAAGTGTAAACGTAAGAGAGGGAGAAAGAGAGACCACAAAAAAAGGCACAAGAAAGTAGTAGAAGGCGAACGATCCCCCCCCCCACCCTTCCTTCCTTCCTTCCTTCCTTCTCCCCCATACCAACTTTCTCCAACGCCAGCCGTAAGCGAGCAAACAAACGCGCTAATATTGCTGTACCAGGGATACACTGCAATAGCACATAAGTTCTTGCCATGTTGGTGCTACCAGATTTACACTGCACAGCAACCCCCTCTCCCCCCCTCCCACTAATCCCTCCCACATGAGTACAACTCCCCCCACTCCCCATTCCTTTATACTCCTCTCCGCTTGTGCCTGCTCATCCTTCCTCCCTCTCCGCATGCATGCGTATGTACATTATAGATACGCATACACCAAAATATATCATGCATCAAAAGATGCCCATACATTTGAATATCAAAGACACGCATTCACCGCAGACACGCGAAACGTAAATCAAATACACTTTGTGCGCCCATACGTACTGTACATCATAGATACGCAGCACCATCCCAGATAGCATGCATTAAAGATACACACAACATAAACATATATCGAAGACACGCAAACATAAATCAAATACAGCAGTAGATACACGCCTACTGCGCATCAAAGACACGCATATACGCATGCACCATACATACGCAAAAATACATATATACCAAAGACACTTGATTATTCATAGTATGGCATACATCCTCCGGGTACCCGGGTACCTACCCGCGTTTGGTACCCGGGTATTATACACCAGGGCATCCCTACTATCATACCCGACCCTACCGAACACACACCCTTGATAACATCATATATATGCATCCATAGACACGCTTGTTGCTCACCGCGATCTCGAAGAGGACCGTTGTGGCTTCGGCGTGCTTAGTATCGTTGACCTTGTTGAGCACCGTCACCATCGTATCGTCCAGCATCTCCGCTCGGCCTATCTGTACGCCGGCCTGGGCACGGGTGCATAGGGCACAAACAAACAAACAAAATACTTTTAGGTACAAAACAGTAGTGGTGTACGGTGTACGTACCCATTTAAGACCAATTTTTGTGGTCTTATCTCCGTTTTTAGGTCTTTATATTTTACTACTGTACAGTTTTTTTTAATCCCATACCAATTCCAAGTAGTTAGTTTTTTTTCTCGTGGTAAGCCGGTTTACCTGGTCTTATCTCTACCATGTCCTTAAATAGGTATGCGTACACCACTGCACTTTGGCTTTCGTTTCGTACGTCCTCTACGTACGTTCATGTTTTTTCTTCTCTAGAGGGAGGGGTGGAGGGGAGGGCGTACTCATTAGTCGCATGTCATGTCATGCATGGCCGTAGTCGTATGACTATAGACCCTCGCATCCCTACAGTGCCGGGACGGAGCACGTCGGTTTTCACCGACCAGGCAGACATTCGGGGGGGGGGGGCGTGCTCATTTATCGGTTGCCTTTTAGTCGTTCGATCATTGACCACGCATCCCTTCCGAGACGGAGCACCATTCCCAATCCTAATAGAGACACCTCCGACATTAGGGGGACTTTTTATTTATTTGTTTTGCGTTTTCGGTATGCGGTGTACACCAAAGGAAAAAGAAGAAATGTTAATACAAAAAACAACCATACAAAAGTCATACGACCAGGTGCAGACTAAATAAAACCTAGCATCCATTTCTGTATCTATTATATCATAGTGCGTTTTTTTTTTCGCCTGGAAGTATTATTATACAAGACAACAAATATAAATTAAAAATGGCGGTTTGCTCTATTGAGTTTGCTTGCTTGCTGGATGAACCTACCCACGAAAAAAAAACGGTCATACGAGTACACACCCTGTGTTTAAGCGCGGTTCAACAGAAAAACAAACAAATATATACCAGAAACACGAGATTCGCACCAGTACCACTATATGTATCAGGGTTCTTTACGAGTCACGACCCGATCCGGGTCGGGTCGGGTCGGGTCGGGTCGGGTCGGGTCGGGTCGGGTCGAGTCAGGAGGTTTTCAAACTGTCACGGGTCGGGTCGGGCCACTCTTACCCGACCCGACCCGACCTGACCTGACCCGCGAGGTTTGACCCGACCCGTAAACAGCCCTGGAAATGAGCAGGTATCAACCGTCTAGAGCTCGTATCATATATAGCATAACGAGCACCATCATGTGCTGCCTGCGCACGTGTCGCACAACGCCTGGCATTCTAGTTCGGCCACTAAAAAACACCTATGGAAGCCAGTAGCGCCGGTTTGCTGTCACTGTCTTTTCTCTTCGTCCCTTTCCGACGCTCTATCGTACCTCGATTGAGGTTTACTGTTGGAAATCGCTGTGCCACCAGAAATACTGACAAGGCATACTGCATGGGGGGCTAACATTGAACATTGCAGCAATATCGGCAAAACGAGGGTAAAGCGACAACCCATATTGTTCGGGGGCGACAGTTACGCTAGCGGTACTATTGTTGAAGTAAAAAACACTCCCTGTTTTTCCTGCTGTGTTTTTTTACACGGTCACTAGGTAGCGATGTCGTTTCTCATGAGAAAACAACAGCAATGACAGCAGCACGACGCGCACACGACGTACACATAATGAGCAGACATGCACACACTACACATGCCCACACCATACGCACACGATATATGGCGATGAGCTGTTGCGTTAAAAAACAGTGAAAATAACGACAAAAACAAAAACACGCACAGACAGGTACACACATGCACACATGTAGACAGGCAGGCAGACAGACAGACATAAAGGCAGACAGACACACAGATATATATATAGGCAGGCAAACAGACAACAGACAGACAGACAGACAGACGACATACAGACAGGCAGACAGGCAGGCAGACAGACAGACAGACAGACAGACCCATAAACAAACAGGACACACAGACAGACAAACAAATTGACAGAAATACAACTACACACATACAAACACCACACACACCACGCACGAAAATAAAGTTATCTCGCCTCAACAGGGGGGAACCCTAACTAAGCCCGCCTTCCGCGGCAGCCCTACTCATACGACGCCCCAAGTCATGGACACGCACCGCGAGGACATCCTGGACGGCCTTGGCCGCCGCATCGATGGAGCCGAACGATACTCGCACCGCGTTAGCGACGGCGGGAATCTTGTGCACCTTCAAGGTCATCTCCGTGATAATGCCTGAAGGGAAGGGAAGGGAAGGGGGGGGGGGGGCGTACTCATGCCATGCATCATGGCCGTAGTCGTATGACCATAGACCCTCGGATTCCTACAATGCCGGGACAGATTGCACGTGTGTGGGGGGGGGGGTGATGCGATGTACATGCGGACTTCGAGGTACGAGGTCGCGAAAGGCGTGGAGCGTAAATGGTCGACGGGAAGGATGGGCAGCGCGCGCGACATGGTCATCTCCGCGGATTTTTGTGTTCCTGATCACGCTAAACATTCGTGTTATCTTTTTTGTTCTCCATCATCGTGGCTTTCTGCCGGTCGATCGGTCTGTCTGTCCATCTGTTTATGTTGTTTATCCTTACCCTCCACCCCTTCCGCTCTTTCTAACTCCCATCCCGCCCACCTTTCTCTCTCTCTCTGTCTAGCTTTCTCCCCCCCCCCCCATCTCTCTTTCCCTCTCCCCTGTTTTCTCTACTGCACCTCTCCCTTTCTCCCTTACCCTCTGTATATATATATCTATCTCTCTGTCTCTCTCTCTCTCCCCCCTCCTCTCTCTCTTCCTCGTCTCGAAAGGGATGCGTGGTCAACGGTCAAATGACTAACTAAGGCAAAAAACAAATGAGTATGCCCCCTTCCCCCCCTCCTCTCTCTCTCTCTCTCTCTCTCTCCCTTACCGAGGGTGCCCTCGCTTCCAATGAAGAGTCGCGTCAGATCATACCCGGCCGAGCTTTTCTTGGCCCTGCTGGACGTCTTCACCACCTCGCCATTGGCTAGCACCACCGTCATGCTCAGGACGTTATTCTTCATCGTGCCGTATCTGCGCGAGGGGGGGGGGGTGTACTCATGTCGTGCATGGCCGTAGTCGTATGACCATAAACCCTCGCATCTCTACAATGCTGGGACGGAGCACGTTGGGTTTTCACCAACCAGGCAGACTGGGGGGGGGGGGGGGGGGGCTTTTTTGGCGTTTTTTGTTATGGATACGGAGAAATACAAAAGTCATGCATACCAAGGTGCAGATTATAACCTGGCATCCATTCTCTAAAAGTGCATTTTTGTTTCGTTTTTTCGTACAGAAGTATTATGCCGATACAATAGCATAACGAGCACCATCATATGCTCCTGCGGAGGGCTAATTGTATTTCTGCACCTTGTGTGTGGGAGCAGGGCGCCAAATGGGATCATATTCGGGTGGGGTCAGGTTCGGGTAAGATCAGAAGAGCAAGCATGCTGCCTGCGCACGCTTTGCACGACGCCTGGCCTTCTAATTCCGCTATCTCCTATATAAGCCAGTAGCAACGGTTTGCTGTCATTGCCTTTTCTCTTCGTCCCTTTCCGACGCTCTATCGTACCTCGATTGAGGGTTAATGTTGGAAATCGCCGTGCCAGCAGAAATACTGACAGGGCATACTGCATGGGGGGCTAACATTTAACATTTCAGCAATATCGGTGAAATGAGAGTAAAGCGACAATCCATATTTCTTGGGGGCGACAGTTACGTTACCTGTACTACTGTTGAAGTGAAAAGATCCCCTGTTTTTCCTGCTGTGCTTTTTCGACACGGCCTCTAGGCAGCGATGATGTTTCGCGTGAGAAAACAACATCAGCAATGACAGCAACACAATGCGCACATGACCTGTACACAGGCAGACATGCACACGGTACGCCTGCCCACACCACACACATACGGTATATGGCGATGAGCAGACAGTGACAACAACGACAAAAACAAAAAGCACGCACAGGCAGGTACACACATGCACACAGATACATACACGTGTAGACAGACAGACAGACAGACAGACAGACAGACAGACAGACAGACAGACAGACAGACAGACAGACAGACAGACAGACAGACAGACAGACAGACAGACGGACAGACAAACAGGCAGCCCCACAAACAGGCACACAGACAGGTACACAGACAGACAGACAGCCACACAGACGGACACGCACAAACATACAGACACACAGACAGACATCATACAAACATACAGACAGACATACAGACAGACAAACAGACAGATAAATAGATGAACAGAAAGGCAAGGAGACACTTACAAAACACTACACACACCAGAGTTATCGTGCATCAACAGGTGCGTTCAACAGAGGGGAACCTAACTAAGCCCGCCCGCCGCCGCAGCCCCATTTATACGGCGCCCCAAGCCATGGACACGCACCGCGAGGACATCCTGGACGGCCTTGGCCGCCGCGTCGATAGAGCCGAACGACACTCGCACCGCGTTAGCGACGGCGGGAATCTTGTGCACCTTCAAGGTCATCTCCGTGATAATGCCTGAAGGGCAGGGTCGGGGGAGGGAGGCGGGTATGGCCGTAGTCGTATGAACATAGACCCTCGTATTCCTACAATGCCGGGACGGATTACACGTCGGGGGGGGGTGATGCGATGTACATGCGAACTTCGAGGTACGAGGTCGCGAAAGACGTGGAGCGTATTTGGTCGACGGGAAGGATGGGCAGCGCGCGGGACATGGTCATCTTCGCGGCTTTTTATGTTTCTGATCACGCTAAATATGCGTGTTATCTCTTTTGTTCTCCATCATCATGGCTTTCTGCCGGTCGATCGGTCTGTCTGTTTGTCTGTCTGTCTGTCTGTCTGCCTGCCAGTCTATGCCTTTTCTCCTTACGCTCCACCCCCTCCGCTCTTTCTAACTCCCATCTCGCCCACCTTTCTCTCTCTCTCTCTCTATCTCCCCCCCCCTCCATCTCTCTTTCCCTCCCCCCTGTTTTCTCTACTGCACCTCTCTCTATCCCCCTTACCGTCTGTGTATATGTCTATCCCTCTCTCTCTGTCTCTCTCTCTCCCCCCCCTCCCCCCTCCTCTCTCTTCCTCGTCTCGAAAGGGATGCGTGGTCAATGGTCAAAACAACTACGGCAAGCAACAAATGAGTACGCCCCCTCCCCCCCTCCCCTCTCTAACTTCTCTTGCTCTCTCTCCCTTACCGAGGGTGCCCTCGCTTCCAATGAAGAGTCGCGTCAGATCATACCCGGCCGAGCTTTTCTTGGCCCTGCTGGACGTCTTCACCACCTCGCCATTGGCTAGCACCACCGTCATGCTCAGGACGTTATTCTTCATCGTGCCGTATCTGCGTCGGGGGGGGGGGGGGGGTGGGTACTCATTTGTTGCTTGCCTTAGTCATTTGACCATTGACCACGCATCCCTTTCGAGACGGAGCACCGAGTATCTGCGGGGGCGGGGGGGCGTAATACCGTTTATTTACGTCGTGTGTTTTGCTACCTGTAGGTCCTGTTACTTCTGTTCTGATCTGTTTGTGTGCTGTTTGTTATGTTTCTGTTGGTTCTGTTTTATGTTCTTGTCTCGTCTCCTCGCCGTCTTCTTGTCCTACCTTGTTTTTGTTTTTTTTTTTTTGTTTGCATTTCTCTCCCTTTTCTCCTCTCTTTGTACTTTGACCTCACTGTATTCCATTGCATTCCATTGCATTCCATTGCATCCCATTGCATCCCATTGCATTCCATTGCATCCCATTGCATCCCATTGCATTCCTCTGGTCCTATCTCATTCCACCCGAGTGCTATCCTGTTTCATCCCAACCCAGTCCATCCCACCCCACTCCAGCGCAACCCAACCCACCTATTCCATCCCAGTTCATCCCATCCCAACCCAACCCATGCCATCCCAACCCATCCCATCCCATCCCATATCATCCCATTCCAGCCCATCCAAACTCATCCCATATCATCCCATTCCAGCCCATCCCATCCCATTCCATCCCACTATATCCCGTATGCATGGCTCTATGGCATCAACCAAACGAAAAATACTTCCCAGACACATTGCAGGAAGGCAGCGGGGGGGGGGTGGGGGGGGGGGGGGGGTGTACTCATATCGTGCACGGCCGTAGTCGTATGACCATAGACCCTTGCATCCCTACAATGCCGGGGGGGTGTACTTGGCGGGGGGGGGGGGCAAACAAGAATAACTAAACGCCAAATATATAAAAAAAACATACCGGACTGCTGTCGAGCCCGAGCAGCTGCAGGAGCACATGCCCCCTAGGGAGGCCCCCGGTCCCGGGTCGAGCGGAAACCACAGGCCATGCTCCTTCAGCTTCTCGTTCAGTTCGACGTACCCTGCACGCGAAAAAGTCCGACGCAAAAAACGCGCACACGATCGAATGACACGTATGCTTAACAAGTAGGCACACACGAGCTACCGTATAAACATCACCCGGGGCTGATAAAAAAGCACGGAACACACCCGGGTGAAAAAGAAAGCACGCAACACACCCGGGTGATAAAAAAGCACGTAACACACCCGGGTGAAAAAGAAAGCACGTGACACACCCCGGTGATAAGAAAGCACGTAACACACCCGGGTGAAATAGAAAGCACGCAACACCACCCCCCTTAGACGAATTACCCACCTCCTTCTTCTCTGAACAACGGGAACAAGCAGTGCAAACGATGAGCGATGCGCCTGGGTGGAAACATCTCGACTTATTTAATTTAGACCTTTCCAAAGCTGCCATCTTCGTTGTGTTGGGTGTGTGCCTGCCTGCCTGCCTTGTTTCTGGTGAAAAGTCGGCCCCGAAGTTCAACCCGTCTATGGTCATACATACGACTACGGCCATACATGAATATCGAGTACCCCCCCCCCCAGAGGGTATGCTTTCTTGCGTGTTACATGGCGTAAATATAAGGACCGATTGGTATTCATACTAATTAATGCATAGAAGGTACTTATAATTCTGCGCATATTGGTACGGTATATCAGTCACTACGAGCGAATGCGCGTGTGATTCATATGTTTTGACGGATGTGCATACCAGGTCCCCTCCCCCTATAGATAGTACCGCATCATTACATTACGTACAACACAACTTCAAGGTCACTCACACCCAAGAAGGTCTCTGTCACTCCGCTCCCCGTGAAGAAGACCCCGAGGCAACCCAACCCAACCCACCCACCTCGGTGTGTCCTCCACCACCAAACCCACACAAGAGAGTGACCTGATCTGCCAGGGGGGGCCGCTCCACATTGGTGTCGTCGGCAGGCCACACGGAGCCCAAAAAATACCAAGGGACACCCGTTCGAGTTGCCTGAAGCGCCCGCCGCAATGCCGTACAGAACGCACACGGGCTGACGACAGTAGTAGCTACCAACTATCCTTGCTGCTGCACGAGTCCCATAGCGACAGCTGTCCTATCCTATCCTATTCCAAGCTAAGGCCTGTTACAACAACAAAGACAAAAAAAAAGAATATTCTCTCGTGGGACGTTTCCTATCCATGGGGTCTCTTCTCTCTTTCTCCCTCTAGGCCTTCCCTTTCCGCCGGCGGAGAGGTGTCCATTCGACTTTCTAGGGCTACCTTTTTTAATGCTATAACTTTGTGTACCTTGCGTGTGTGGAACGGCACCGAGGTGGGGTGGGGTGGTGCGGCGTAACCGAACCCTTGGGGTGTCAGCAGCGAAACGTGCCTCAGATCCATCCTACCGAGGTGGTAGGGCTTGGAAGGACAAAAATAGAAGGGAACCACTACTGTCGTTTTTTTTTTTGGTTTTTCAATCATGGCGACAAAAACAATAAAATAAAATAAATGAAAACGCCTCGAGTTTCTAGTCTAATATTCCAGGTATATGTACCCTGGTATATTTTATATATATATATAAGTATATATTCGTATGTTCTTGTTTCTCACCGAGCCCGGGCTGCACTGTGACGTCATGATCTTCCTTGGACAGGCGTTTCATTTCGTTCATGCGGCCCATGTCGATGCTGCATCCGCCCACAGGGGTGAGGAGATGGCCCTGGAGGTTTAGCGCATTAACAGCAGTTCGATTGGGTTGGTTGGTTTATATATATATATATATCAGGTACGCACGTCAAAAGTCAACGCAGGCCAAGTGACGTATCACTCTGTCCCGAAATATACTCACCGTTTTTATTGAATATGAATGTACAAAACGGTGATTATATTTAGGTACATAGTGGTATCAGGTACCAACCGGTACACGGTGAAAAAAAAACGCAACGTGAAGCAAAAAAGCGTCGCTCGAAAAACTAGAACAGCCTACTCGTAGGACCCGTTGCTTGGACTTCAGTATTGATACGCGTGTAAAATGCCATCCCACGTTGACGCCTTCCCTCCCAAAAAAGCAAAATAAGATATAAACCCATGAATACTGCTGTAAATATATTAAAAAGCAAAAATAAAAACAAAAAATAAATCATTTTTGTTTTTCAATTTTTCAAGCTATCATAAATAATACAACCCACGCAGCTTGCAAATATGAGTTTCGACGAAATCCTCGATCTCACCGTTGTCGTTTTTTTTTTTTTTTTTTTCTTCTCTATATATAACCCTCCCACTTCGCTAGCAGTTATTGCTGCTACGTACACGTCACACACACGTTAGCGAGCAACACCCGACTGTGAGAGCGACCCGCCACCACCGTGCGCGCGAAAGGGGGGAGGGGGGGGCGGGGCGGGGGTTGCTCTGACCTCAACAGAAGTGGCCCCGCCGTATGGAATCATGGGAACCTGGAGTTTCGTGCAGATCTTGACAATCTCCACCACCTGGCCAGGGCGGTCGGTAGATTGGTCAATCGGTCGGTCAGTCGGTATATTGGTCAGTCGGTCGGTAGATTGGTCAATCGGTCGGTCAGTCGGTCGATAGATTGGCCAGTCTGTCGGTAGATTGGTCAATCGGTCGGTCAATCGGTCGATATATTGGTCAGTCTGTTGGTAGATTGGTCAATCGGTCGGTTCGTCGGTCGATATATTGGTCAGTCTGTCGGTAGATTGGTCAGTAGGTAGGAAAATTGGTCAGTCTGTCGGTAGATTGGTGAATCGGTCGGTCAATCGGTCGATACATTGGTCGGTCTGTCGGTAGATTGGTCAATCGATCGGTTAGTCGGTCGATATATTGGTCAGTCTGTCGGTAGATTGGTCAGTAGGTAGGTAGATTGGTCTGTCTGTCGGTAGATTGGTCAATCGGTCGGTCAATCGGTCAGTCAGGTCAATCGGTCGAATCAAATCGGTTGAATCAAATCGGTCAAATCAAATCGGTCGAATCAAATCGGTCGGTCGTTCCGTCGCTACCCGGCGAAAAAACAACAACAACAACCACAATACCACCAACACACGAGAGATATATTACACCACAGCATCACAGCCGTCGCAGCCGTTGTCGTTGCCGTTGCTACGATACCGCAACGAAAACGTATCGTTGTCGCCGTCTCCATAGCAGCCACCGCAGCAGCAGCAGCAGCAGCAGCAGCAGCACCACCACCACCACCACCACCACCGTTTTGTTGTAGTTTACACGCTTTGCCATCTATTGTGCTGCTGCTGCTGCTGCTGCTGCTGCTGCCGCCGCGCAGCTCTATCGCCGGGTCGGTGACAGGCGCAACACAAGATTACGGCTATTACAATACGGCCTAAGATAACATACTACCACTGTACCAGGTACTACTGTACGTCTCATAGGTATCGCTCGTTGGCGGGAGGAGGGGGGCTAGGGGGCGGGTGTCCCCCCTCCCCCCCCCCCGTCTTGTGATGACGCCACCGTGTTTACCTCTTCCGTGGTGGAGGGACTGACTACAACGTCGGGCATGCGGACGCAGCGGTGGTACGAAAACCTGGGCGTGCCATGATCTTCGCACCTGCGCGACCGAAAAGGATTGGAGCGCGACAGGGATAGGAAGGGGACAGCGAACAACGGACAACCAAATTGACATTAGCGTGCTTGCGAATAATTTGGTTGAGTTGGGTTTCTTTGAGTATGTTGACCTATTATACCATACCAATAAAGAAAAAACACAAACACAATTAATTGTTGTGGGGAAAGAGTGACTAAAATTGGGTTGTTTTTAACCTCCGCAAGTATTCTAATAGGGCGGGGTAACTCTTGTCGGTTGGATTCAGCAAACGGAAAAAAAAAAACTTATGATTGGCTACGTAGCGCGTTCGGATTCAACTGTTTAAACCAATCAGCTCCTCTTTGTAATCCAACCAAGTTTGATGATCGCACGCACTCTATTATGTACGAGAGACGAACAGATACAATAGGTGCCAAGCGTATACGCAACTATAAAAACAAAACTTCGTACCAGGTATATACTTCGTATAATACTGTTGTAACATTTCGACGTAAGTTAATTCGTATATAGTTTGGGATCAATGAGGCCTCTCTGCTGCGATCAGCCGGAGACTCTCACCCGGGGTTACTACTCCCGCGTTGATTCTCTGGCAATCACCGCGGCACCGCGTCGCAGAGAGTAGGTACCCTGGTAAAAAATAAAATAAATAATCGCGAAAAAACAAAAACTGATGTCGTTGTCGACGGTACCCGTCGCTACCAACGATGGGCTGGCGGGATGGTCTGTTTTTTCCCTAACCTCTTTTCTACTTTGTCGTGCTGTTGTCGAGCTCTGCTGCCGCCCACGGAGTGGCTGGCCTACACTCTCTTTTAGCACAACAATGAGGCTTTCCCGAAAAGGCGTTCGCCCTGCTGGCATCCCCTCTTTTCTTCTGGATTGTAGATTACTGTTGTAACATTTCGACGTAGGTTAATTCGTA
This sequence comes from Saccharina japonica, assembly GCA_008828725.1. NCBI lineage: Eukaryota > Phaeophyceae > Laminariales > Laminariaceae > Saccharina > Saccharina japonica. Next base: position 26,489 of record MEHQ01002110.1, read on the forward strand.
TATAGTTTGGGATCAATGAGGCCTCTTTGCTGCGGCATGATATCACACCCATACTTGTTGACCCTTGCCTTATCTCACTGCCGTCGCTCGATTGTAGCATTTCCTTTCAGCGGGTTTCTTTACCCCCTTCTAGCCTAGCCCCTTGAGGGTTCTGCTCCCGTTAGTCGTTCCGTGGGAACCACGTTATACAAATATTGCAAACATAAGAACATCATAAGTTTGCTCCGCGAAAGGGGAGGTGAGGTTGCAGCTGGAAATTGTACCTAAAAGGGTTGGCGGCTAACTCGAGACCAGCGACAACAACACCACCAGCAACAACAACAACAACAACAACAACAACAACAACAACAACAACAACAACAACAACAACAACATAAACAACATAAACAACAGCAGCAGCAACATAAGCAGCGGCATCAACAAACCACAAAACAACAGCGTCAACAATAACATAAGCAGCAGCAGCATCAACAACAAAAGCCACAAAGTAACATCGTCAACAACAACGTCCACTTCAACACCAACAACAGCAACACCATCAGCAGCCACAGCAACAACAACAACAACAGCAACAACAGCAACATTATCAATAACTGCAGCAACAACAACAGCAACAACAGTAACCGCAGTAGTGACATCGTGACATCAACCACGCAGACTGAAAAAAACGAACGGTACGTTTGTTCCGCGCACGAGAGCGGGATTCTCGACTCTCATATCATGCCGCACACGATCTGGACGGAAATGTAAAAACCGTTGGGGTACTAACATGAATAGCCAAACCATCCTTACATTTCCGTCCAGAATGGGTATCACTTACGTACGTACCAGGTACCAGGTAAAAAAGCAAGGTGACGGAGGAAATATACTGTCATATTTCCTTGAAGCGTGTCGAACAGCACGGACTGTACCATTAGCCCGCGGATTCACGGATATTGGCACAACGGTAGCAAGGAACGCCAAAAGTTGGCAGCCGAAAGCCAACCGGCCGGACCAATCAATCATTTGCACGAGCCACACCAAAAACACCCACATATCACAGGCCGATTTCCGGAAGGTATACAGCTGTTACCACTCACGTACCAGGGTACCAGGTATTCGAGAAGATGGTTTGAGGGTCACTATCTGTGTACGAGGCGAATAGAACAAAGCGGGACGCGTGCGATGTGTATACGATTACGGTAGCATTTGTCGGTCACACTATTTCTGACTGAGTACTAATAATATTACGGGGGACCATAGTAAATAGGACCTGAGGTACACACAAAAAACTACACATTTCCCTATTTTGACTGAAAACATTTGGTCCTATGTACTATGGCCCTCCGTAATAGTATAGCTTTCGACCGAGGAACTGCCAAATGTCACTGGGAATATCCTTTGCCATTTTTTCATGAATACCTATAAATATGCATTGTACATACCGAGGAAATACCAAATGTCACTGGGAATATCCTTTGCCATTTTTCATGAATACCTGTAAATATATACTACTGTACATACCGAGAAAATACCAAATGTCACTGGGAATATCCTTTGCCATTTTTCATGAATACTCGTATATCATACCTATAAATATGTATTGTACATACCGAGGAATTACCAAATGTCACTGGGAATACCCTCCGCCGTTTTTCATGAATACCTATAAACATGTATTGTACATACCGAGGAATTACCCAATGTCACTGGGAATATTTTTGCATGAATACCTATGTACAAACATGTACTGCTGTACATACCGAGGAATTACCAAATGTCACTGGGAATATATTTTGCCATTTTTTCATGATTACATATGAATAGATATATGTATTGTACATATAGAGCATGCATCTTGTCCAAACCCCAAACCCGACCACACTATTAGTGAATTGTAAATTTCCCAGAAATATCCTGCCGGACGAAATGCTAATACTATAGATATTTGGTGGTGTGCTGCCGACCATTTTCTCGAAAAAAATGGCAAGCTAAAGTAGCTCTACTGGCTTTCCGAGCCACCCGCGAAAAAACAAATCACCTCGAGGCGTGCCACGGCGTTGCAGCAAGTACATATATACGAAGCATATATACCATATGTTATCATATATAGCCCCCGGAGCCGCGCATAGGCGTATGTATACAGCAGTAAAACACGCAAGATAACGCACCCCCCAAACGAAATCTGGAAATTTCGAAGCTAAGTTGCTCGATAAGGGGGGGGGGGGGGGGCACGTGCCAAGCGACGCGATGGTTATACATAACCGTCTGGGATACGTAGAGGCAATTGGCATGTTTCTCCCGGATACATTTCATATGTACCTGTGGGAGGTGCCCGGGAAATTCACTTCTTCTTGTCCCTTCTCCATGTCTTCAACGTGTGTGTGCTTCCCTTTTCATCTGTGTACGTCGGTAATATATATACTTCGTACATCAAGAGGAAATCTGGACCAGGTTTTTCTAAAAAACCCCCACCATTTTCGATGTGTGTGAGTGAGTACTTATACTTATATACCCCCTTTCTTTTTTTTTCTTTTTTTTTGTCCATCCCATCTATTATCTTCGCCCTTCTTTTCTGTCTCCCTCTTCAGTCGTAACTCAGATCCGGGGTCACTAAGTAGGCTCTTTTCCCCCCTCCCCACTACGGTGCTTGCCTTGCATTTTTATCGCGAGAAGATTTCAGCACTCTCTTCCCTCGTCGACTTGCGTCGGATTCCTTTGGAGGACATCGACCCGGAAATTAATCCCAGGGGTGGTGTTACCTTGTGTGGTACCAGGTATAAGGTGTAAGGCAGGCGCCGCCTTAGCACAAGGACAGCCGACAGCCGACAGTCAAGCGCTCGGCCAATCCTATGACGGCGCAACAAATTATGAACCAATCAGAACGTTCTCAAGACTTTTTTGGTTTTGTTTTTCCCCGAACTGGCGCAAAAACAAAAAGCAGCGTTTTTTTTCTTCATTTTTTGCTTGATGGTCAACTATCTGGCTCGAACCGCGTGCGTAGTACGTACACGCCATCATACGCTGCTGAACGCGCGCGCTCTATTTGCCAGTCGTCGTACTCGAAAAAACACAGGACGAAAAAGCCGCCGAAGCATGACGTATAAAAAAAGCATTACCAGGTACATTCGTACAACACTCGTACGGTATATATGTATATGTGTGTGTGTTCTCCCCAGTAAACCGTTACTTCTGCCCATCGACATCCAGCATCCAGCCCATCCAGTGCCCGTGTCAATTCTTGGTGCTAAAGAGATACAATCTCTGCGGTAAAAAATTACGAGATACATCATAGACGTACCCGTTCCATGTTCAAATCAAATACGTACCAAAAGGGGGGTATATTTACGGCCATAGTAGTGGCATACGAATGCGAGGAGTTGTACGGCGTCCGCTCAGCAGGGCACTATCACGTGCACCCGTACTTGCTGCGTACTCGCACTCGACGGTTGCTTGTTTGTTCGTGTGTGTTCTTCACATTAAACCGTTCTTTCTATGTATATACCCGTCGACGTATAGTAGCACACCGTGCCGATTCTACACCCAGAGATACAAGCTCTACCATATATATATACTGTGGTCACAAAACCACGAGCCAGAGATTACTACAGTACACTGGAATGCAGCAAGCTTAAGCCGTTACTAGCTCTACACTATATACGTACACCAACTTTTTTTGGGAACCGACTGTTTCACACACCCGACAGATCGTCGATCCCCGCCTAATGATCTACCAGTAGATATTTCAGGGAAGATATTTTCTTGATCTGTATGATCTGTATGATTTGTATGATCTGTATGATCTGTATGATCTGTATGATCTAGCTCATGTTGCCGGGTGGAAACCGTATAATCTGCGATACTTACTATTTTTACGCGTAGTACGAGTATGTTTCCTGTGTGTGTTCTTCACATCAACCCGTTATTTCTACCGGTCGAGGGTTGGATCTGTATTCTACAGATCCTGCCAAAAATATCAGAACGGCAAGGTGAGATCCATAGATGATCTACTAACTGTAGATCGTGATCTGTCTGTCCGATGTGTGAACTTCTTGGAATTAGTGTGGCATCATTTTGTCAGTGACAGCAGGGGGGTAAAAAGTAAAAAGTAAAAAAGGCGCAGTTTTCATTTTTTTTTCTGGTCGCTGTGTCACTGTGTTTGCCGAAAAATCTTACTGGCACAAATCGTTTTCCTCTCTGTGAAGTCTGATTTCTGATTTCCTTCTCCGTCGTCCATCTCCTAGACCTATACCACAGGTGGTATCACCCACCACACCATGTCCGGCGCCGAGTCTAGTCGAGACAGGTCTAGAGAGAAGAGCGCACTAAGGCTAACGGAGGAATAACATGTTTTCGGTAGGTTGTTCGTGGTATGGGGGGGTATAATGAATTAATTTAGCGAATGAGGGAGAAGAATATGAATGGCATTCGTACGGTACGGTAGTTCAACATTCCAACGTGAAAATACGCGTAACGTTCAGAGCGCAAGAACTAACTTGGTGAATGTAATACAGCAAAAGCTGAACGGGGTCTCTTTTTTGTTGTGGTACGTAGTATGTATATCATATATAACATGAAAAATCTCTTGGCCAATCGTTAGCCCGTTCTTTGTCACGCTTCTGCATACTCGTATATATAAGATGCCAGGTATTTCATAGACATTTCAACGTAACGGAGGTCTTTACGTGGAATACCTGGTGTTTGGTGTTACACACCGCCGTAACAGCAGTAAACCCTCAGTTGGTTGACTGCGGTACGTCGGCGGCTGATGTTACAAGCTTATTTCATGAAAATAACAGCAACAAAAACATTTCGAGACGTCTGTCCAAATGCACCGTGGCCATGTACTCGTACTCGTACCTGTACTCAAATGACAAAGCCCTGCCTCGCAGGTACTTAACTCTGTATGAGCAGAGACGCTCAATACGCATGCTTCTCGTGCACCACGGCGGGGGGCGGCTTACGGTAAGGGTGGGTATGTATCTCTTGCGTCTACACAGCTATGGGTAGAGCTGCAGTTGCAGCACTCACGTTGAATCGTCCGTAGTCACGTGCTCTTCGCCCACGGCTCGGCCCAGAGCGCTCACGAAAGCCTCCACCTCACCCCGAGACCAGGCGGACATATCCTTGGTGAGGGGGGGCTGCGGCATCAACGCTTCTCCCTCGTTCATCACCGACGCACTAACCCCGTTCTCGGGACTGCTGCCAGCAGGGTCATACACGGTGGCCGCCACAGCAGCGGCCGCGGCTGCGGCTGCCGCTGCGACACTTAGTGTAAGCCGCCGCCCTCGATAGGCTGAGTCCGCGAGACCCGGTTCTGGCACACCACCACCACCACTAACTGCGACGGCGGGAGCTGGTTTTGCGGTTGAAGTCGCCAAGAAACTGCGCCTCTGGGCCTGCGAGAGCAGCATTCCACGAGCTTTCGCCGCCGCGCCAGCTACGCTTACAGCCTTCCGGCCTCCGCTCGCGAGAAACATCGCTGTCGCCGGGCGGCTAGCGCGCTGGTGGGCTTGCAGTAAGGGGGACGTAAGCGCCACGCCAGTGAGATGGGAGCTCAGCTCTGTTAAGTGCAATACAAGGTGGAAATATGAATGCAACGACGGTGAGCAAGCGGGCGAGGAGCGGGCTACTCCTGCACGAGAACCGAGAACCGACAGTCCTGTCGGACTTTAGATATGGAAGGATGTGGCATACGGGGATCGGGAAAGTGAGGTTACGCCGCATTTCCGTTCTGCGACCGGACCACCCATCCTTGCATCCTTGGCCGCAGGACTCGGAGGACGTGACACGACAGCCAATTTGCCACGGGCTGGACCCAGATCGCACGCGGACATCATGGTGTATTTTGTGTGCGAGTCGTGCAATGAGGTGCGATGCAAGTGAAGCCCTGGCCTTGGTTGCGTGGCAGGGCAACCTTGTAGTTTTTGTTGTTTTGGCAGCGGCTGAAGCTGCAGCAGTACGTACATACAAGGGATATACAGAGAACGTGTGAAATCGCAGTTTAGAGGGCCAAGATGTACGAGAGACTACGAGTATACGTATCGGTTTATGCGTGTACATAGCAAGTCGTAACAAGCGATGCTAGTTTTCTCCAGTCTGCTGACCGAATCACGCGGTAGGTGTATGGGCTTTTGCCACGTTGGTGCTGGTGGGCTCACAACATGAACGCTGTAGCAGCAGCATCAACAGTGCAATACGTAGTCAGCAGCGGCACGAAGCAGCAGCAGCAGCAGCAGCAGCAGCAGCAGCAGCAGCAGCGAGCAGCAGCAAGCGGCAGCAATCAACAACAGCAGCAAGCAGCAGCAGCAACAGCAGCAGCAGCAGCAGCAGCAGCAGCAGCAGAAGATGTACAGTAGTCAGCTCGTAGTGGTCGTAGCAGCGTAGCAGTAGTAGCAGCAATAGCAGCACCACCAACACGATCACCAACCATTAACAATACCAGCACAAACCATCAACACCAAAGCCAACACCACCAACACCAACGCCAACACCACTAACACTAACGTCAACACCAACATCACTGACACCAACACCAACACCAACACCAGCACCACTAACACTCGTACCGACACCAACACCAGCACCACTAACACCACCAACGCCAACAGCACTAACACCAACGCCAACACCACCAACACAGTAGCGGTATCGCCCTCCCATGCCTTCGGCCACCTACTAACCGACAACCTGTCGTCGACTTCCTGGCAGACCCTGAAGAAGGCCCAGGTGGAGAGACATCTGTACTCGTGCAAGAACTGCTGGGGCGTGACTTGCGTCGACTGCAACTTCACGTTCGAGGGCGAGTCGTTCAGAGCGGTGAGTGATCATGGCTGCTTGTTGATTGTATGTACCATGCGACACTTCAAATTTCATCACCACGGGCGAGATTTCAGGGAAATGAGCTACTGTATATACGAGTACCAATTGTACTGTATTACGGGGGGGCATAGTAAACACTAGTAAGGGTCGTTCTTATCGAGCAACTTTTTTCCAAAATTTCCAAATAAAATTTTCGCGCAATTTTTAGGACTTGCATATTTTCCAAAAATAATTTCCAAATTTTGGAATGCGAAGCCTTCCAAATATTTTGCCCTCTGTAAAAATTCCAAATTTCCAAATAAATCCTGTTTTTTCTTGATTTTCCTGTTTTTTTTATAAAATTTATTTGGAAATTTTGGAAAAAAGTTGCTCGATAAGAACGACGTCGTTCCTGTCATCGGAGCAACTTTTTGTCCCACAATTTACCAAATAATTTTTTCGCGCAATTTTTAGGACTTCCATATTTTCCAAAAATATTTTCCAAATTTTGGAATGCGAAGCCTTCCAAATATTTTGCCCTCTGTAAAAATTTCCAAATTTCCAAATAAATCCTGTTTTTTCTTGATTTCCCTCTTTTTTTTTGGAAATTTTTTTTGGAATTTTTGGAAAAAAGTTGCTCGATAAGAACGATATAAACGTATTGGATCCCTGGGGAGGTTAGGTACGTAGCTACAAAAATAAATGCGGTATGGGGCAAGCCCGACTACCGTGCAGGTTTGAGACGAGACGCAACCCAGTTACTCACAGTTTTGATGCTTGAAGTCTTATATTTATTATCAAGCTGGTTCTGGGCTCAGAGAATTCTGAGAACCAGGGGGAGCAAATATTATTTGCTCGATGCGCGTTTCTTCGGAAACACGCCACCTCAATAATAGAGGGGAAACGGGGATACCATGAATACCATGACACAAGCCCACCCTGAAGGGCATTATATGCAGATGCATAGAGACCAGGAGGGTACAAAATCCATCCAGAAAATTCTCAGAAATGGATCGAAGATACTGTGCTTCACAACCCCCTCCCACACCTCTATAACTTGTAAGGCGAAAGCCTGGTAAATCCGAAGGAAAAAAAATAATCTGCAACTTTACAGAAGGATACTCGAGGGAACGAAAGATACGCCGGCACGCAGTGTTGGCAAGAAAAAGGTTCCAGAGAGTAATATACTGTAAAACTAGACGGCACGAATTTAGGTGTCGTAATGAGTGCTACCACGTATGACTCCCGGCCTATGATATAGGAGGGGGGAACAAAAATACGAGATATACATACATGCAGAATGCCAAAAGGGGAAACAAAGGCAAAAACAGAAAACAGGGCACGGTAGTCCACAGACCCAAGGATGATACGCGGTGAGCGATCTTAAAACGAAGCGGTCTGGTGGAGCGGTGCAAAGTGAACGGCCCAAGTGGGGAAAGAGGAAGGCGCTCGATAGTCGAGGTAGCCATGCGGTTTGTGGGAACGACTTGCAGCACACTCAAGAAGAGTAGCGCGGAAATCCCAAAAACCAAATCCGAAAAAACAAAAGTGAAGGCGCTCGATAGTCGAGGTCGCCATGCGGTTTGTGGGAACGACTTGCAGCACACTCAAGAAGAGCAGCGCGGAAATCCAAAAACCAAATCCGAAAAAATGCAAAATGGTTTTCACGCTCAAGCTGAAAGAGCGGGAGCGGAAGAGACACATTGAGGACGAAAACAAATACGTGAGAATCGCTCATACGGTACCGCGTTTGAAAATTTCGGGGCGTACAATGGCACGTATTCAGTTGCAAAAATGACGGTGCAGGGAAGGAAGGAAAAAAAAAAACTAAAGGGAAACAGAAGAACGGCTCTCCCAAAACGCTCGAGGGGAGGCAGAAACATAGTTTCAGTGGCAACCAGAAAAAAATTGGACATGCTATTGGTTCCGTAAAAAACAAATGAGACCTATCATGACAAAAGGCAGCTACGGTGTGCCGAAACCTATAAGCAAGGGAGGCAGCGAAGCAAATGAACGGTCAAAAACACCTTACTGGGCCAAACGAAAGTGGTCACAGCGGTCGCGCGCGGAAAAGGTGAGTACACAGACAGACGGTTAAGCAAAAGACGCGGCAACTGAAACAAACACAGGAGCAAGCGTCTGGGGGTGGGGCATAAACCGTTATAAGTGACGCGCCCGGTATTGATAGACAGGACGAAGATGTCAACCGGGGGCGTCGGAGAAGCTAAACAAAAACATATATATATATATATTTTCCGAGATGGCAAAGTGGCCGATGGGCTCGCCGAATAGGCGGGACAAAGAGGGGGACACCAAGGCAAACGAAAGAAAGAAATATTGTGGCTGACGCAACACCCATGTTGGATACAAGAGCGAGCGACGTGCGGTACAAATAGTCCGATCTCAACAAACGTTTCAGGTCTCAGGCATGAGAAAAAAAAATCATGCGAGAGATGACATAAAGAAATTGTCGAGACGGAGTACCGATATTTCACGGACAACAAAACCCAGACTATCTACGAAACGGTATTCTTGCAGACATCTATTGAGTTAGGGGGGGCAAAAACAAAAATAAGAACTCTGAATCCACTACCACCATTACAGCAAAATTAGTTGGTCGCGGCGGGGTCGGCAAGTCCGACGCCGCGGGACTCATCTACGTTACGCAAAATTCCATGCTGAAGGGCTCTACCTTGACGAGTTTGAAGGCACCACGAACTAAGCTCCGCTCCGATGGCCGTAGAGTAATTAGAAGAAGAGAGCTTGAGCTTGACAGGCCCGGGGTCGTCCAAGAAGCGGACGATGTAAATGGCGGTTGATGTGGTGTGCGCGGAGATTTTGCCGAGCCACCAATGATGATCGCGGGCCTTGTACCAGAAGTGGGCACCGACGGGAAGAATAGAGCCGCTGAAGCTTTTTATCCATTCTTGGCGCGTGACGAGGAGATAGCCGGGAGACAAAAATCGGGCGCCCTGATCTCGTGAGAGTTCTCGCTGGGCAGCACCCACGCGCATGCGACGGTACAACCGATTAGCCTGTTGAAGTTGAAGTGGTGAGCCCGCCCAGTAACGGAGAACATGTTGTCGAAAGTGTTGGAGGTCCATCTCCCGCTCCCATGATGGGTGGAGGAGACCTTTCCAGTGGGTTTCGTAGAGGACGGCGACTACGCCGCCCCGACCGCGAACCGACCGGTGGCTGGTGATTTTGTCGACCTCCAGACGTTCGATGGGCACAGTGACATCGTCCTCGGTGACGTGGTAAGGGGGGGACTTGGGAGTGTAGTTGTTGAGAACGTATGGTGTGAGGCCAGCTGGGAGAAACCGTGGGAGATCTGAGCTGTCGTGGGGGTTTGCGCAAGGCTTGCAGCGAACCACTGATACGCGGCAGGGCGCGTCCGCGCCCGGCATGTCGTTGGGGAGATCGAGGTAGAGAAGCTTGGCGGTCAGAGGGCGACCGTCAGGCGTAGCTTCTGCCGGGGAGGGACCGACGGCTAAGACCTTGAACGGTCCTGTCCAATTGAGCGAGAGTTTCGCTTTGAGGACCTTGGCGTTGGTGCCTGCTTGGGCTCCTTGCCGGATGGTAGAGGCGGTGTTGTAGATCCACACCCAACCACCGACGGCGTAGATAGGTAGTTGTTTGAGCCCGTCGGAAAGCGCAAAATTGCGGCGTTCGACGCGGGCCACATTCAGGGCGTGTTGTTCGCGAACGAGGGCGAACGAGCGCCGTTGGCGGTCGGTGGCCAGGTCGACATAGTCGAGTTGGTCCCGAGCCAGGCTGTGGTGTCCACGAGCGTACGGGTGCTCGAGACAGTGAGGGGTAGGCGAGGGAGGCGGTTCATGTGCACCTCGTTCGGGGCTAGCCCTGTGGCGGCACTGACGGAATTGTTATAAGCAAATTCCACGTGCGGCAGATGGGCATCCCAATCATTTTGTTGCTCATTGACGACCATGGCGAGCATCTGAGCCATGGTATGATTCACGCGCTCGACGCCGCCGTTGCCGTTTGGATGATAGGAGCTTGTCGCAGTTTTGCGAATGCCTTGCAGTTTGTAGATAGCGTGAGAGAGCTTGGAGCAAAACTGGAGGCCGTTGTCAGAGTGGAGACTAACGGGGCATCCCCACAAGGGGATGTACTGGTTGACCAGAATGTCCGCGGTGCCCTCGGCGGTAAATTCGGCTGCCGCGACGGCGTACATGTCTGCGCGCCGGCTGAAGCGGTCGGTAAAAAGGAGAATGTAGGAGTTTCCTTTGGCCGTAACTGGGTGGGGGCCGAAATAGTCGACGCTAATCGCAATGCCAGGTCCCGACGGCAAGGGGAGCGACATGATGGGCCATCGAACTGTTTGTCTGGACGACTTGCGAGCTTGACACTGAAGACAGTGCCGGAGCCACCATCGTGTGCTCACGTTCATGCCGATCCACCAGTAAAAGCGCTCGAGCATGGAAAGTGTACGGGAGACTCCAAGGTGGCAGGACGTTTTGGCGTGGCAGGCTTGCATTATCCACGGCCGCCTGAGAAGCGGTACGTAAATTCGCGTCGGCTCGTCGTTGAGTAGGCGAGCGGCGCGCCCGGCGGGCGCGCTGGAACCGGTTGCCGGGGCAGGAGTTGGTTTCCGTACCAGCAGAAGGGTCCCATCGTCGTGCGTGTGGGGGCGGCCTTTGTCAGCTAAAGTGCGTATTTTCGACAGAGAGGGCCGTTTGGGGGACGGGAGGTGAAGGAGAAAGTTGTCGGGAAGCACGGAAGGGCTCCCGACGAGGATATACCGAATGGCTGCATCACAGGCAGGTCCGGAGCGTTGTTCTCGCGCCCAATCCGCGTGGAAGTACTGTTCCACGGAGTCCCGGAATTCCAGCTCCGCCGGGGATGGTCCTCGGGGAGGGGAGTTGGGAGGGTGGAGTTCGAACTTTGCACATCAGGGGCTGTGGAGAAGGCTCAGGCACGGTGGTGGCCGGCGGGGCGGTCACCACGGGAGCCGTATGAAGGAAGGGAGCGGGCCTCCCGATGGGGGGGGGGGGCGCTTGTGGCCTACGGGGGCGTCGCGCGGTAGCTGCTGGTTTTGCAGCTGGTGGCAACACGGGGGCCGGGGGGTCGAAACCGTAGTTGACTGGAGGCTTAGGAGATCCAATGGCGGCGGCTTGGCGCCGGCGCGTTCCTGTCGAGATGAGTTCCGACGGAACGAGGGGAGGCGGGCGAGCCTGAGGAGTTGAAGGGAGCTGAGGTGGAGCCAGGGGCACTACCGGGCTAAGAGTCCGGGTGGCCTTTGCTCGTCGCGAGGCTGCCTGAAGCTGAGAAGGGGATGCCTGAGAACCGAGGTCCCCGGCGTCGCCGAAAAACAATGGCGGGGAGTTGGATGTCGAGGGTGGGACCGTGTCATAACCCACGCCAACCGAACCGCTTTGAGAAGCGAGGGCGGAGGAAGTTATCGTCGACTCCGTCGTGCCTGAAGTTGGGGCACGAGGCTGGGCGGACACGGGGGAAATTATGTTCTGACCGGCGCCGGCGGGAGCCGTGGAGGGTACAGCGGGCACGACAAACATCGAATTAAAGGTGTCGTTGGTCGTGTGGGTGCTGGAAGAGAGGGTCCGACAGGGACCTCGTGGGAAGACGGTGGTAAGTGCACGAGTGACGAATTCTCCATTGGGAGCATCGAGGTCGTCAATCCTCATTCGTGGCCCGTGTTCGCGAAAATCGCGAAAATCTGTGCGGGAGAGTGGGAGCCCACCCAAACCGATGCTTTGGCTGGAGGGCGCGAGCTCACCCAAGCCTAGACTCAAGATCGGGGGGCCGTTAAGAGACAGGTCTCCAGAGCTTATGAGAAAGATTCGTTCTTCGTCGGACGGTGTCAGGCGGCTACGCCCGCTGCGGTCATCTTCGGACGCAGGTAGCGGCAAGCGAGACAGGAAGTCTGCGTTACCGTTGGCGGTGCCTTTGCGGTACTCTAAAGTATAGCGATACGCCGTGAGAAATTCGAACCATCGCTGGACGCGGGGGTTGTGTTCAGCGACTTTGGCGAGGCTTTCGAGCGCCTTGTGGTCCGAAAACATGCGGAAAGTAGTACCCCACAAATAACCACGTAGGCGCTTGATGCTCCAGACGATACTACCAGCCTCGAGATCGAGCGGGGTCCAGTGTCGCTCGGACTCGAGGGTAGCGCGGCCGATGAAGACAATAGGGCGGATGGAACCGTCTTCTTGTTTCTGTTCGAGTGTGGCTCCAAAACCGTCGACGCTTGCATCGCAGTAGAGGAGGAAGGGGCGGGAGTTGTCGGCGACCGCCGTCCAGTCGGGGTAAACCAAAACCGAGGGCGCCGAGAGTTCTTCGAGAAGTTTCCGCACGATGGTTTCCATGTCAGAGGTGAAAACGAATTTTACCCCTTGCTTCAAGAGAGAGGTGATGGGTCGAGTTATTTTTGCCATCTCTGGCAATTTCCTGTAGTAGGACAGACCACCGAGGAGGGACCGTAGCTGTTTGAGGTCCTTGGGCATCGGCATGCTCATGAGGGAGGCGACTTTGGAGGCGTTCGGCCGAATGCCCGCGGGCGAGATCGTGTGGCCGAGAAAGTCTGCGTCGGTGGCACCGATCTTCGCTTTCGAAGGAGAGAGCTTGAGGTTGTGCTTTCTCAGTCGCTTGAAAAGCTCCATGATATTGAGGACATGAGCAGCTGGGTCTGGGTCGAAAACGATTACGTCATCGAGGTAGGCGGCCACGTTGGCTAGGCCTTTGATGACTTCGTTGATGACCTTGACGAACCACCCAGGTGCTGCGCTGCTTCCTTGTGGCATGACGAGCCACTCGAAAAGCCGTGGGGGCGTGCAGAACGCCGTGAGGGGGATCGTGTCTTTGTGGATCGTGATCTGATGAAACGAAGAGACCAGGTCAAAGAGCGAGAATATTCGGCCGCTGCCCAATTTGTCCAAGACTTCGTCGACGCGGGGGATGGGGAGCTGACCAAGGATGCTGATATTATTCAGCTTCTTATAGTTGATCGTGAGTCGAATCCCGCCCGATTTCTTGGGTATGATGACCACAGGGCTCGCGTAAGGCGAGGTAGAGTGTTGGATGAGGCCCGCCGCAAGATATTCATCCAAAATAGCGTCCATTTGTTTGGCCACCATAGGATTAACGCGGTAGGGGCGAGAGGTCACAGGAGGAGTGCCAGGGGGGACCGTGATCTCGAACGGCAGGACGGAGCACGATCCGAAGTCGGTAGATGACGTGGAAAAGACATCTGCAAACTCGTTAAGGGCGTCTCCCATCTGGGTTATGACGTTAGGGTCCCAGCCTGGGCCGTGGAAATCGAATGAGATTTCTCGGAGGTGTGCTGGTAGTTTGTGCCATACCTGAAGAAAACTGACTCGTTGTTCGGAGGTTAAACGCTCTAGCAAAGAGGGTGGGGGCTCGAGGTCGGCCGTTGTAGGCTTAGGTAGCTCGGGCCCGCCTCGAGGAGAGTTTTCGTGCAATTGATGGACGAAGGGGTCAGCACAGGTCGGCGGGGTAAAAATACCGGCCGAAGGTGGCGTGACAGGACCAGGGACGGCCATGTGAGGTCCGTCGGGGGTGATGGGGCGCAGGGTCGAGGCACTGTCGTCATGGTGTAAAACCGAGGCGACAGGCACGCGAAGAAGCGGGCAGGGGGAGGTACCGAGCAGATCGCCAGGTTCGAGCTCCATTGTTCCGGCCAACGGGATGTGTTGAAGGCCGTTTTCAACGAGGTGTTCGTCAACGGAAAAACCGGGGGAACCAGGTAGCATCTCCACAAGGTAGCTGCCTGATAGAGCTGGCGCTCCATTGTTGCGAACCAGGGAGACTTGGACGAGCTGGTGGTCGCGTGAGAGCGATATGCCGTCGTCACCGGCGTAAAGGAGGTGGTAGCCACCGGCTGGGGCCGAGAAGTCGGAGACCAAAGCGACGGCGCCGGTGGAGGTTTGGTGAGATAAAGTGAGCTCACCGAAAACGCGATTATCGCGTGGGCGCGGGGGCAAGGTGCGGTAAGAGCGTTCTCCGAACCGCATCCAGCTGTCGCGGCCAAGGAGGACGTCGTGCTGCATGGCCTCGGGGGGGACTATATAAGCCCAGACCGCGAGCGATGCGGTAGGTTCGTCCTCATGCAGGAACTGGACGCTCAGGCGAACAGTGGCGGAAGTTTGCAGAGGGGGGGACTTTCCGAAACCGCCCCACGATCGTGGGGGGGTTTGTGTCTCGCATATGGTTGAGGCTGCACCGGAACGCACCATGTGCTCCCAGGCGGTACGAGTGAGGAACGTCTGGGGGGAGCCTGTGTCCAAGAGGGCGACGCATCCAAATTTTGTGGAAGCGTGGCCGCTGTGGACCTTGATTTTTGTGGTGAAAGAGGAGTGGTCCATGGTGACCAACCCAGAAACCAAGCAAGGTCCCTGCTCCGCGAGAGTTTGAATGACCGGAGCAGTGTCTCCTACTGTGGGTGTGACAGAGAAAACGTCGCCACCGTGGTCCGATGGCACATTCAGCTCGGGGGTTGAATAACCAGAGGGAGCGGTGGTCTTGTTGCAGGTCGGAAGACGCTGCTGGGAGGTGGGGTCCACCTCAAAAATGAAATCCTGACCTTGCGGGGGCGAGATGCCGCGCGAGGGGGGGGTAGAGTGACGGCGAACCGGCGGTGGCGTGCGGTCACGTAGGTGCTGGCGCACAAGCTGCAGGGCTTTTCCTAACAGGTTGAGGCCGCGCCAGGTGGAGGGGCGTAGGGCGTTGGTGTGATCCGCTCTATGGCCTATCCCCCAAATGGGATCATAAGGGCTTGCTTCTGCGAGCAGCCGGTCGCCAGTTCCCAGCAGATGCTGTTGCATGGCGGGATTTTGGGCGAATTTTTCGTAGGAACCGACGAGCACAATATTTTCGCGCTCGTGTTCCCACACGGCGGCATCAAAATTGAGCACTCCGCTTCCGTACTGTTTGTGTAGCTTTGGATCGGACACGCGCATAATTTTTTGAAGCGCGAGGGGGTCACCAAATAGGCGGCTTTTTTCTGCCGCGAAGAATTGTTCCGCGCACAGATAAGAAGTACCGTCTACTGTAAACCTGGAAGGGGTCCATTGCGAGAAGCAAGAGGGAGGTTGCCAGAAAAACACGATAGTGGGGGTGCAATATTCCTGGGTGGGATCAAACGCGGGGACGGTAGGCGCGGCGTGATCCAGTGGGGGGGGCGTTTTCACGCTGCCCAAATAGCGCGAGGGGTCGTCATTCGTTGGCGATACCCCGCGGGCTACTTGTCCCTCAGGGGTCCCTATCTGGGGGCCCGAGGTTGCGGTGGTCTTGTTGCAGGTCGGAAGACGCTGCTGGGAGGTGGGGTCCACCTCAAAAATGAAATCCTGACCTTGCGGGGGCAAGATGCCGCGCGAGGGGGGGTAGAGTGACGGCGAACCGGCGGTGGCGTGCGGTCACGTAGGTGCTGGCGCACAAGCTGCAGGGCTTTTCCTAACAGGTTGAGGCCGCGCCAGGTGGAGGGGCGTAGGGCGTTGGTGTGATCCGCTCTATGGCCTATCCCCCAGATGGGATCATAAGGGCTTGCTTCTGCGAGCAGCCGGTCGCCAGTTCCCAGCAGATGCTGTTGCATGGCGGGATTTTGGGCGAATTTTTCGTAGGAACCGATGAGCACAATATTTTCGCGCTCGTGTTCCCACACGGCGGCATCAAAATTGAGCACTTCGCGTCCGTACTGTTTGTGTAGTTTTGGATCGGACACGCGCATAATTGTTTGAAGCGCGAGGAGGTCACCAAATAGGCGGCTTTTTTTTCTGCCGCGAAGAATTGTTCCGCGCACAGATAAGAAGTACCGTCTACTGTAAACCTGGAAGGGGTCCATTGCGAGAAGCAAGAGGGAGGTTGCCAGAAAAACACGATAGTGGGGGTGCAATATTCCTGGGTGGGATCAAACGCGGCGGCGGTAGGCGCGGCGTGATCCAGTGGGGGGGGCGTTTTCACGTTGCCCAGATAGCGCGAGGGGTCGTCATTCGTTGGCGATACCCCGCGGGCTACTTGTCCCTCAGGGGTCCCTATCTGGGGACCCGAGGTGGGGACGCATTCGCTTAGTTGGGTCGTCGCTGCCTGTCCCAAATTATTATGGGGGGAGGCAGGGGGCTCCCGACCGAACTTTCTTGACAAGGTCAGCAAGTCTTCCTCCGCCTGTGCGGGGGGCAATTTAAGTGCGTCCACAGAAAAAGGTGTTGTCAACACTGTCGGTGGGGCGGGTGGGGTCTGGTCATTCAGTACGCCTCGTCTCGCCTCCGCCGGAACAAAGGGGTCGCGGTTATGCGCGGAGGGTGTAGCTGCGGTTGAACCCTGTGGTGGAAATATTTTTCCTACCGGTTCTCGGGCCGCCGGTATGAAACCAGAGGCAGAGGAAGGAGCCGTGGCTGTACGGTGTTCTGAAGCGGCATCGGGATGAGCAAAATCGAGATGTTCTTCGTTAATGGCGCAAAGCGGCAGGTTCCGACCGGTCTTGCTTGCAGACGTAGAGCGGAGCTTCGCTATGGTACTCTTACGTCGGGTACTCCGGTTCCCGCACCTCAAGGCGACCGTTGCATTCGGGGAGCAAAACCCGTTTGCAGCAGAAGCTTGCGATGGAGTAGTGGGAGACGCAGGCGAACGAGCAATATTGTCGTCGTCGTCGCTGGGGGGGGCAGCGTTACACGCGCCCTGACCTTGCGGTAAAGTCCCGATAGGGGGGGATAATGAGGCGTTACGATGTTTGTCGTTTTCGCGGGGGGGGGCAGCGTTACACGCGCCCTGACTTTGCGGTAAAGTCCCGATAGGGGGGGGTAATGGGGCGGTACGATTTTTATCGTTATCGCGGGGGGGGGCAGCGCTATGCGCGCCCTGACTGTGCGGCAAAATCCCGATAGGGGGGGGTAATGAGGCGTTACGAATTTTATCGTTGTCGGGAGGGGGGGCAGCGTCACACGCGCCCTGACCCTGCTTTAAAACACGAGTAGATGAAGGGGGGAATCGGCCGTTCATTGTGTTTCGAGTTTTGACTCCCAAGGGTGCTATAGGCGGAACAGGGAGTTGGGGGGCACCGCCCTCGGACGGTCATCCAGAGCGGAACGTCCCCGGGTGGCGCGCGTTCGGGTTATTATTGTCCGAATTGTGCGAGGCACCGTAGCGAATACCGGGAGTTCCAGCGGCCGAGGCGGGGGCCGGAGGAGTTCCTTGGTTTGGCTGGTACACCGTGAGAGACTGAGGCGCGGAAGCAGTGTTTCGAGCATCTTGTCCGAGCTGGAGGGGCGCGTTGTTGCCGGAGTTAGGCGAGTTTTGGTAGGAGTTACCTGGTCCGTTGTTATTCCAGTTGTTTCGCGGAGGCGCGTGTGTGTTGCCTCCGCTACTGTTGTGAGAGCAGTTGTTGTCCTGGTGTCGCGAGGAATTTCTACGGCGATCAGAAGTAGACGACGAGCGTGTGTTTTCGCCGCCTACAGAGTGGTTACGGCTACGGTGGGAGCGCATGCGCTGCTGCCAACGACGGTAAGCGTCACCATTGTCGCCGAGTGTACCAAGCTGGGGGTTAAGGCAGCCACTACGGTTAGCGAAAGGTAGCGAGCAGAATTTCAGAGAGTGGTCTGTACCATGGCAGTTCAGGCAGAGCCCTCTGTTGTCACGAAAAGCACGCGTGCGAGCCTCGGGAGTCGTAAGAGTAGTCCATAAGGGGGGGTCCTTATTATTAAAAGATGCGGAGACTTGGAATACAGTGTCCCAGTCAGCAGAGTCAGCAGGCCAATGATTGTACGTGTGAGAAAAAGGATCAGACTCATAATGGTCGGCATGAGCGACGCTCATCACAACAGGGTTGTGCGAGGAACCCACGTGTCCCGAACGGGACGACGGGGCGGCAGATCTACTCTGAGAGCGACTGCCTGCATGCTGTTGCAAAGAAAGGCCCGCCAGAGGGGACAAGGAAAAAACAAAATTCTCCGCTTATAGCGGGAGTTTTATTCGTCGCCATGGTTTGAAAAGACAACCACATGGCATCAATCGAAACAAAAGGGGTGGG
>MEHQ01002110.1:45308-98418 GCA_008828725.1 Saccharina japonica
GTGGAGCAGGTGCTGCTGTGGTGCCCGTGCCTGATAGGCAGGCCACCTGGGCAGGCGAGCTGAGCAGCCGCTCTTGAGATACCTCTGGTGGAGGTCTCGAGGCTGCTGCAGTCGAGGTCCGGGGAGAAGTCAGCTGGTCACAGGTTTCAGGAAAATTCATAAGATTTTCCCGACCTTGTGAGAGCTGACAGGTCCTTGTCATGGTCAAAAGCCTCCGGCCCGCGGGCGTGGGCATCCAGGCTCCGGTTCACCTGCGAAAAAAAATCGTCGAACACGGCGGTGAGGTGCGAAAGAAGGACGGTCAGGGACGGATACGAGCAAGACGCTATCGCGGGGGCTAGAGAGCAAAGCGCGCTCGGACTCGAATGCTTGATTCGGAGGCGAGCGGGCTGTGGTGTGTGGTGGCTTTTCGCGGTTTTGGTGCGATTGGTCACCATCCAACGATTGGCCATCGATCACGCGTTGCAGCGTGAACGGTGTCGTCAGAGAGACGTCCACGGCTAGAGCTGCAACATCATGGCGTCATCAACGGCAGCAGCTACCTCGTCAATTCTAGCTTGCCGTGCATGGGCTGTCGCTGAGGACAGGGGGAGGGCAGCAGTGGTAGCGGCTACGCTACGAGAAAGCAAGTGCAAGGCATCACTCGATGATACATCTACGAGTGAAGGAGTAACTCGCCTCGGTGTCTTCAAAGCCTCCACGTCGTCCGAGTCGTCCGGCTCCTACAATACATGCTCGTACTGCTGTCTAAATCCGACGCAATGCCAGCACGGGGCTGGGTCAACAGTACTGCACGCGACTGTAGCTACGCCAGCGCACGAGGCTGCAGCTACATCCCGAGATGGGGTGGTGCTGCTGCTGTTATTCTCCTCCCGACGGTTCTTCTTCGGCCCCGCTCGATGTTGGCGTGAGGAGCTGGATGCGTCGGGGGCGCGATCCAATCAACACGTACGGCTGGGGGGAGGGTCAGGCCGGGGTCGAGCGAAGGGGCAGCAGCGCGCTCGCGAGCGAAAGGGATTGTGCTCAAATCGAGCGAGACTGGGAAGGCTGTGGGAGCTGGCTGCCAGGTGGAAAATTCGAGACATGTCCCGAGGACCATGACGGGGGGAGGCTCCAGCCTGCCGACGAGGCGAGGCAGCGGCGCCAGCAGCAAGTCCCGAGCGGTCGGGCCACACAGCCTCTCCGCGGCTGTTGTTCAAGTGAGCTCTTCGGAGAAGTTCCCTTGGAGGACCTGCGCCGCGATGCAGTCGTCCCTGGGGGGGGTGGCCGATCCGCCCCTTGGCTTCGCCGGCGCATCGTCGCCAGACCCCTGATGTCTGGCCTGCCAGCAGGGATACTGTTGCAGGTGCGACGCGGCTATCATCACAACTGTCGCAGCCAGCGCCTACTGGGGCTGCGACAACTACCGCGTCTAGGCAAGGCTCGATGGGTACATCTGGTGCTTGCGAGCCAGATGGAGAAGACTCATCGTCAGAGGAGCTCATCGAAAATAAATCCGGGATGAGGGGAAAAAAAAAATCAGCTATCTACACTAAAAGTAAGTGGAAGGGCGCCTGCTGGTTGTCGTTCACTAATTTCAAGTGAAAAGGCCACTGCTGAATTTTCTGGCGGGGAAAATGTGAGCAACGGAGGGGGCTCTTGGGGTGCATCGCGGCTGTCGGTATGCGTAGAACGACGAGCTCGAGCTCGAGCATTACGTCGAATGCTATGCAGGTCGCGCTGCGCGAGAGAGGGCGACGCACCTACCAAAGGTTGATTGCTGGTAGGTGAAAACGCTCGTGGGCCTGAGAGAATAATCTCGGAGGTATGGGACTTTCTGAGGGCGTCATTCGCGAGCGAGGGGTCGCGAGTGGCCATCGAAAGTACTGCTGTACGAATAGGGTGAGTACTCGTACTCGTCACTGCTGCGTGCACCTGGGGTGCACGTGGAGCAGGTGCTGCTGTGGTGCCCGTGCCTGATAGGCAGGCCACCTGGGCAGGCGAGCTGAGCAGCCGCTCTTGAGATACCTCTGGTGGAGGTCTCGAGGCTGCTGCAGTCGAGGTCCGGGGAGAAGTCAGCTGGTCACAGGTTTCAGGAAAATTCATACGATTTTCCCGACCTTTTGAGAGCTGACCAGTCCTTGTCGGGGAGGCGTGGCTCGTACCCGTCACTGCTGCGTGCACCGAGGGTGCACATGGAGCAGGTGCTGCTGTGGTGCCCGTGCCTGATAGGCAGGCCACCTGGGCAGGCGAGCTGAGCAGCCGCTCTTGAGATACCTCTGGTGGAGGTCTCGAGGCTGCTGCAGTCGAGGTCCGGGGAGAAGTCAGCTGGTCACAGGTTTCAGGAAAATTCATACGATTTTCCCGACCTTTTGAGAGCTGACCAGTCCTTGTCGGGGAGGCGTGGCTCGTACCCGTCACTGCTGCGTGCACCGAGGGTGCACATGGAGCAGGTGCTGCTGTGGTGCCCGTGCCTGATAGGCAGGCCACCTGGGCAGGCGAGCTGAGCAGCCGCTCTTGAGATACCTCTGGTGGAGGTCTCGAGGCTGCTGCAGTCGAGGTCCGGGGAGAAGTCAGCTGGTCACAGGTTTCAGGAAAATTCATATGATTTTCCCGACCTTGTGAGAGCTGACAGGTCCTTGTCACGGTGACAGCAGTGGCCTCCACTGACGAGGGTTCGAGAACCAACATCGGTGGGGTGTGACTGCTGCTGCCCTGGCTCACGGCGATAGCGTTGGGGGTCACTGGCCCTAGGGCTGACACGAGCAAGACGCTATCGCGGGGGCTAGAGAGCAAAGCGCGCTCGGACTCGAATGCTTGATTCGGAGGCGAGCGGGCTGTGGTGTGTGGTGATTTTTCGCGGTTTTGGTGCGATTGGTCACCATCCAACGATTCGCCATCGATCACGCGTTGCAGCGTGAACGGTGTCGTCAGAGAGACGTCCACGGCTAGAGCTGCAACATCATGCAGACCTGGCCGTGGCGTCGGGGTGGCATTCGCCATGTGAGTAGTGGCAGGCTCACTTGAGGAACAGGTCAGCATGTCTATCACATAGTGCGCGTAGAGCTGCAGTCAGATACTGGATACGAAAGAGAATCCGAGGTGGAAGAATCTATATACTGGTCCCAGTATTCTCAGGGCCAGAGCAGGTCAACATACTCGATGATACGAGTACATACTTGTACAATACATGCTCGTACTGCTGTCTAAATCCGACGCAATGCCAGCACGGGGCTGGGTCAACAGTACTGCACGAGATTGTAGCTACGCAAGGGCACGAGGCTGCAGCTACATAAACACGTACGGCTGGGGGGAGGGTCAGGCCGGGGTCGAGCGAAGGGGCAGCAGCGCGCTCGCAAGCGGAAGGGATTGTGCTCAAATCGAGCGAGCCTGGGAAGGCTGTGGCAGCTGTCTACCAGGCCAAATTTGCGAGTTACGTCTCGAATTTCGGTCAGGTGGTCGAGCAAGTCAGGGCTACGACCTGTCAGAAGGCGTGGTGCTTCTGCAGGTGCGACGAAGCTATCATCGCTACTGTTGTCGCAGCCGGTCCCTAATGGAGCTGCGACCACTACCGCGTCTGGGCAAGGCTCGTGGGATACGACGGATGCTTGCATGTCCGAAGGAGAAACCTCATCGTCAGAGGAGCTCATCGAAAAAATCCGGGATGAGGGAAAAAAAAAATCAGCGATTTTACTCGTACGTACGGAAAACGAGAAAAATCAAGGGAAAAATAAGCAATGGATACTGCCGAGCGTATGGAGAGTCAAGCTCGCAAAGAGAGCAACCAAGCGCGATCGAGTCTCACGTGTATGTCGCCGACGCCATGTATAAACGTATTACTGCCCTGGGGAGGTTAGGTACGTAGCTACAAATGCGGTATGGGGCAAGCCCGACTACCGTGCAGGTTTGAGACGAGACGCAACTCAGTTACTCACAGTTTTTGATGCTTGAAGTCTTATATTTGTTATCACGCTGGTTCTGGGCTCAGAGAATTCTGAGAACCAGGGGGAGCAAATAAAATTTGCTCGATGCGCGTTTCATCAGAAACACGCCACCTCAACAATACAGGGGAAAAGGGGATACCATGAATACCATGACAGTACCTCGCGCATAAATCCAGATTTTCTGGGATCTTCGACATCTTGAGACTGCCGATGCCGATTTCGTTTTTTTTTCTTGTCATCAACGGGAGTTACAACTGAGGATAGTTTACAGTGAAAAACAATGCTGTGAGGGAAGTACATCTATCTCTACCAATTCAAAAAACAATGTTTTCGATTTTCATTCTCATCGGAAATTCAACTCTCAATGTGGAAACTCGTCTGTTCGATGTACACAAGTACCAACCGATCCACCCACCATCCACTACAACAGTAGTAGTTAGTGTGAAAGCAGTGTACAGCAGCAGCAGCATAGGATCTACAGCAGCAGTATGAGTTGTATACAATCCATGTGCAGCAGCAACAACAGCAGCAGCAGCAGTGCCCTTGTTTACGTAGCACGTACGTACAGCACTGGCCTTTATTATTTTATTTTTGGTCGAGTTTTGTACGTCCGAGCTTTTTTAACTTGATTTTAGTGTGAAAATCACTCACTCGCGCATTTTTGGGCTGATTTCGATTCTGACCGATGTTCTGGAGATCCATATTTTCACTTTTTGGGGACTCTTTGAAACACAAAATATTGATTTTAGTATTGGAAACAAACATATTGATTTTAGTATGGATATTTATCATCTTCAAATTAGTACCGATATTTATATATGATTTTAGTGTACCAGGTAGGCGTTAGACCCCGCGCGGGAAAGGCCTCCGAATACGCTGTGAACCCTCACTTCTAGCTGATCCGCCCCGTTCCAGGGGACGGAGCGATCAGTCCCCGGGAGGCCCCCTTCACCCCGCCCCCCCCTCGCCGAGTTCGGGACCGTCGCCCGTTGTCTCGCCGGGGTCGCCGTGTACCGACGCGTGGGGCGGCCGGGGCGCTAGTGCGGCGCCGATCGGGGTCGGATGGCGGGCGGTAGAGCCGGTCTGCCGTGGGGCATACTGAAACCGGCATAGTCGTGAAGATCCGAAACGACATCACCGCCACAACCATCATCATCACTACCGAAGCGTATTACTTCATAAGGATAGTATGCCTTTGAGGGCGCGCGGCGGCGAATTGGCGTCGAAACTTGCGACGCAACGCTCGTATTGACAAAAACAAACGTAAAGAACAGGTGAAATACTCGGAAACTTTAAATTATGCGAAACTGAAACAGGCATGTGTGAGCTGGGCGTTAATGGAAGTTGTGAAAGCTACAATACGTATCGACGACATGAAGTAGGCATGCAACAAGAGAAGGCATATATTAAAATGTATCGCGGTCGTTGACTGGTTGCGCGAAGGAGATATCGGGCTGCAATACGTTTGGGGTCGTGCGGTCCGAACGTCTCTGACTACTCTCGCGCTAAACGTATGTGATACGAGGTTTACTCGCGCTAAACGTAAGTGAAAGGATATTTGTTTTTAGCGGGGGGGGGGCAGCGGTAATTCCTAGTTTTCGTTCCATACGAAGTACATGCATTTTCGCAAACAATGCTTTGGAGGTATTTCTTATAAAAAACGCTCCATATAGATCAAGGTTGGCAAAGGTTTCATAATTCCAAGTTTTCGCATGGAGTTTCGAAATATTTTAGGCGTGTGCTGATCGAAATGTTTGTGTCAAATGATTCGGTGAGCAATATTCACAAGATGCTTGTTGCACTGGGATCGCATGCGTGGCTTGTGTAATACGATCTCGTGAAGGATGCAGGTCGGTGTTTCCCCGGAGGTGATGGTGTCGGGGTCAACAGGTGTTAGCATACCGTGGTCAGAACACCCGTTGATTACGGGGGCGGGGGTGTCCTCGATACTCAAATATGGCCGTAG
Organism: Saccharina japonica; assembly: GCA_008828725.1. Taxonomy (NCBI): domain Eukaryota; class Phaeophyceae; order Laminariales; family Laminariaceae; genus Saccharina; species Saccharina japonica. The sequence goes on from MEHQ01002110.1 coordinate 51,198, forward strand.
TCGTATGACTATAGACCCTCGCACACCTCCAATATCGGGATTGAGCATATCGGGTTTTCACCGACCACGGGCAGATATTAGTAACAACAAATGCTAAGCGCCTTGAGGTGTTCGGCGAGTCGCGTGAGGGGTGAACTGTGTCCTACTAAGAAGTACTTGCGAGTCGGACTTGTATATGGATGACAGTTTCTATGAGTTAACTGTGGGCGGGGGTTTATAAGTGTTTCGGTGTTGTATTGGCGACCCACCGATAACCTACCTGTTGTGATTTTGTGCATGCCAAGTTCATTTTTCTGCTAACATCGAGATGTCGGCAGAAAGGGGGAAAGAGGTGGCGGGGGATAGATGCATGTACATGATATATATAGCATGTGGAACGAGGGTGGTCGAAAACATATTTTTCGACATCTCACAAAAACAATTGTTCGTTAGGGGGGGGGGGGATTACTAAACCAAGTGAACAAAAATGAAAATAAGGATCATTTTTTGTTCCATTTTCTTATTTCATCATGTGATCACAACGTAACGGTTGCAACGGTTTTCTATTCCGACCTCTGGGGTCGTGGTGTGTCGTTTTCTCTTTTTTCCGGGCGCCCAGATGGTCTAGTGATCAGCCTCGTAATTTACTACGTGAGGTCGAAGGTAATAGTTTCGAATGCTGCCATGTTGCAGGGTTCTTTATTTCGAACAATAATCGACGGCAGAAAGCACCTGGCATGTTTATGTGCGCAAATGTTTACGCGAGTCAACTCGGGAATAAAGTGCTGGACCCTTCTCGCGATAAAGATACATGGAACGTTACCGTCGTAGTGACAGAAGATAATGAATGGGATGGGAAGAACAATAAGAATAAGTTACCAGGTATGCACGTACGTACGTGTTCTCGTCTACTAGTAGACGTACCCATGAGTGTTCGTTCCGGTACATGATCCCCAGAGCCGATATACGTGCACACCTGATATGTCGCTGATTATTCGGAAAAACAGTCGTAGAGGCCGTAACTGCTGTGTCGTCGTCCTTGCCGAACTTAGGGCCGATCTTCCCCGCTTGAGCCTTGTTCGTTCTACGAAGGAGGGCAGTGGAGGTGTGTTGTGCTGATGAGGGTTGTCGGTATCGTTGGGTCGACGTGGGGGGTGGCGTTTTTGTTGGGAGAAATACCGTCCGTCGTACCTCGCGAGCACATTCCACTAAATAAAGTAGGAATTTATCACCAAAGTTTCACGTAGAAAAAGTGAACTACATCCATCCCCAAACGAGACCAAGACACTCTTGCTGTGTATGTATGATCCGCATTGAGTCACATATTGTGTGTCGATTGTTCATTCGTAATATGCGCGCCATCGAAGTATCACCAGCAATTTGCCAATACGAGTTTCGACGGAAATCTGCTGCGTCGTTTTTTTTTGTTGTTGTTGTCCATCCCATTTATTTTCTTAGCTCTTCTTTTTCTCTCTCCCTCTTTGGTCGTAACTGAGATCCGGGGTCACAAATTAGGCTCTTCTCCCCCCTCGCCACTACGGTATACGTGCCTTGCATTTTTATCGCGAGAAGATTTCAGCACTTTCTTCCCTCGTCGACTTCCGTCGGATTCCGCCTGTCATACCCACGCCGCGAAGGCACTCTCAGCAATTAATTGGTGCCTTTTTATTTTTTCAAATTAAAAAGTAAAAACCTCACCACGTTGGGATTCGAACTTGGGTACCAATGCCAGTAGTCTTTCAAGCTGCCCACTAGTCTACCGGGGCGACCTGCACTTGCCGAACTACCCTCGAGCCGCTGTGTGTGGCTGATGTGTGTGGTGTTAATGAGGGAGGTCGGTATCGTTGTGTCCACGTTGCTTTGGCGGTGCCTCTTTGTTGGGACTACCGTCCGTCGTACCTCGTCAGCACCTTCCACCGAAGTATGACTTTATCACTGAAGTTTCACCCAGAAGAAGTGAACTACACCCGCCCCCGAACAAAACCAATCAGTCTGATCATGATGTGTACGTACGTATGATTCGTAGTGTATCCTTGGTGTATCATATAATATGCATGTGTCGATTGCTCTTCTACAATAAACGCACTATCGACATATCGCACGGAGCTTGCAAATATGTATATACAATGCCATTAGTCTCGACGACAGATGCTCGATCTCAGAGCTGATTATTAAAATAAAAAAAAACTACGAATTTATAACAAACAGCTGTGAGATCGGGTTTTTTCCCGAAACTCTTATCTTCGCAAGCTGTGCGGATGGTACTTCGAGCGCGAGTACGTACCGTTTGTATATGCCCGCAGCTGATGATTCTATTATGGTGTGTTATATAAAGATCCCGTGCGATATAGAAGCATGTAGAAAAAGGGTTGTTTTGTTGGACGGGCACTGCACGAGCTATCTGTAGTTGGTGCATGTTATACTGCAGTTTGTTTGTAGAATAGTTGGGCTGTGGTGTGTAGATGACACTTATTTGTGTCCCGAGTAACGTAGTTCGTATACCAGATACTTCAAGTTTAAGACGAATGATGTATGTGCAGATATATATGGTCACGACATTTCTTGTACCTACCGTACCTGTGGTAGGATGTAACAACTATATGGACGTGTGTATTGTACGCACATAACACGGATCGTATACGACTTGCTCCCACGAAAATCAAGACGAAAAATATAAATCATGAAGAAGGTAAATTCCCGCCAGAGCGGCCTTCGCTGCAGAACGCGCCCTTTTATCGTGTGGGCAATTGTGTACGTGTAAACGCCGCACTACCATACCTACCTACAAACTGGTGGCACACCCTCGTGGGACACATTTTGAAACGGATTTTAATACCACAACGAACGGGGCTGTAAAAAAGGGCGGTGGAGGTGTGTGGCGCTGATGAAGGTAGAGTGGGTTCCGTTGTGCCTACGTGGGCGATGTCGTTTTTGTTGGAAGAACTACCGTCCGTCGTATATACTTCGTGAGCACATGCCACCGAAGTACGAATTTTTCACTAAAGTTACACCCAGAAGACGTGAAATACAATCCCGAACAAGACCAATCCACCTGTTGTGTTGGGTATGATCCGTATTGTATCGTGTTATGTGTGTCGATTGTTCATTCGTAATATACGTAAGATCGAAGTATCGCAAGCAGCTTGCAAATATGAGTTTCGACGAAGTACTGCTCTGTCTGTGTGATCGCACTTGCAAACTACACTCGTGCCGCTGTGTCCCTAAGAAGGGAGGGGGTGGTGTGTGTGGTGTTGATAAGGGCGGTCGGTATCGCTGTTTCCACGTTGCTGGTGCCTTTTCGTTCTAAGAACTATCGTCGTACGCACGTCGTCGGCACCTTCCACTGAAATACTGGTATGAAGTTTTCGCGAAAGTTACACCCAGAAGAAGTTGCTACGACCCCGAACAAGACCAATACCTCTGGTGATGTGTACGTACGTATTATTCGAAGTGCATCATTTGTGTCGAATACTCTTTCACAATGTACGCACAATCGAAGTATCTCACGGAGCTTGCAAACAGGTACGAGCTGGTTCCAGCGACAAGCGTGAGATTCCACCTTCGGGCAATAAAAACCGGAATACATTGTTATTTTCAATACGAAAAATATCCACATGCCCGCATGAAAAAGGGGAAAACATCGCTGAAGAGATGTTTGGCGTATGAGTTGTAGTCCGCGAGATATGGAGATTTTTGTATTACTTGCGGAGGCGTTCTTGAATAGGTTGAAACTGCCTAAACTGAAATTTATATAAATTCGTATCTAGGCCATAAATCGGTCAATACGTCGAATAATTCGACAATATTAATAGAAGTGTGGACATGTATCAACAAGGAAGGGTAATATGTATGTGATATTGTTATGTTCTGCGAAACATGCAAGGCTGTTATATTTTCCGCCTTCCAAAGAACTAGACTTTAACCTGAACCTATAAATAGAACAATGTTCGAGTACTTTCACGGGAATCATTTTTGCACTTTGGTGTGTGAGAGTTGGAAAACGAAATTTACATGGTTGTGCGTCATGACAAAATATATAAAAACTGACCTTTGGTCTTTCTTGAGTTTTGCTTTGCTTCGTGATTTAGGGATTCTATTTTTTCGAGAGTTGGAAAACGAAATTTGGCATGGTTGTGCGTCATGACAAAATACAAAAACTGACCTTTGGTCTTTCTTGAGTTTTGCTTTGCTTCGTGAATTAGGGATTTTTTAAGTTGCCGAAAAATTCAGAAAAAAAACAGAAAAATGTTTCCCAAGAACAAAAAACAAAAAATGACCAGGCAAGGGTACGCGCCAAAAAGAAAAAACGACACCACACTCCTAGGAAGGTCGGAATGAAAAACAAACCAGATCGCTGTGATCACAGGACGAAATGAGCGAAATTCATTTTTTTTTTTTCGAAAAAAAATAAGGGGGGTCTCTAAAACCAAGTGAAAAGAAAGGAACTGAAAAAAAGAAGTAATTTCGCTCGATCTACTCGACCGCCAGCTTTGGTGACCGCCAAAAAAAAAACAAAAAAAAACGGCACCCTGGTTGTCTAGCCCACGCAGCGAGTGGCGTGTTTTACAGCGTCGTTGCCAACCGACGCCAATCCAACCTATAAATAGATCATATGTTTATAGGGGGGGGGGGGGCGTACTCATTTGTTGCTTGCCTTAGTCATTTGACCATTGACCACGCATCCCTTTCGAGACGGAGCACCGTTCCTACTCCTAATAGATACACCTCCAACACTTGGGCGCTCACTTGGGCGCTCATTACATTGACGAACTAAGGGGGGGGGTCTTCTCCGCTTGTGCCTGTGTGATGCTGGTGCGGGTGCAACGAAACCCTCGATCTCACCGGGTGAAAATGTATCGGCATGTATCTATGGCGAAGAGGAAAAAACACAATACCAAGGCGTACAAAGGTTCCGTGGCTGACGCCGCCGGCTTATTGAAGCGAGCCCAAAGCCTTGGTCGTGGCTGCCAGTGGGCATTATAAGGATGTCGACCTACTGGCGAATTATTCATAAAGGGTGCGATTATGTTTACTTAATAACCATTCATATACGCAATACACACCAGGCAGAGTAGCAGCACGCCGCAGTGGAGAGGCGGGAGAGACATGCTAGTACCAGGAGAAGTAGCAGTAGCAGTATAGGAGGGCATTCATATTGTCGTAGTACCAATAGTATGTAGTGGGATGAATGTATAGTAGATGTAAGTAGGAGTGGTACTGTAGTTGTAGTGCAGCAACAGTAGAAGTAGTAGTAGTACGGCTTGTACCGAACACGCATTGGAAGGACGGGTTCGTGCAGAAACCATGTATGCAGGATAGCCAGTACGTACGAGCAGAACACAAGTTTACGTGGCTTCCTTCAGTTTCATGGAACATGCCATGTCGACTTGGACAAGCTCCCCAAATTGAAGAAAAATTGAAAAGAAAAGAAAACAACAGAAGAAGTCCGAAATTACTTCTTGTGGAATTCCGTGCTATTCAAATTCATTGGACAAGCGTAATTGATGATTCATTTCTCGACCAATCACATGCAAAGCCAGTCAAGCGAAAAACTTGTTATTGAAATACAACAAAACAAAACTATCGTCAATACCAACGCTTATCACAGCGACTGATAATCGAGACGGGACGGGACTGTTTTGAGTTGTTTGACGGGATAATATTTGCAGACGGGACGGTAAAATGACGACAAAACAAGTTGTCATGACGGGACGGGACAGGACAGTGGGCTTACTATTTCTGAACGGGACGGGGCGGCATTTTCGCAACGGGGTAGATCTTCCCGACGGGACGGGACGGTATAGTTACACATTTTTGCCTCTCATCGCCGACGAATACCGAAATACTAACAAGCTGGCGCTCGTCTCCTGCAGGGAATATGTGCTGGCACCTTCATGGTGATAATCCTTCTGGCATTTGAAACACGCGCGCGTCACCTTCTTCGGTGAAACACCCGCGCGTCACCTTCTTCCGATCATGACAAGAAGTTCCCTCTTAGCTACGACCACAACAACCGTAGTGACAAAACTGACTGATGTAACACACACGAGTCTTCGGCGAAACAACACCTGCAACAACGGAAACGCTATTACCTACGACTGCGCATCATCCACCCAAGCCCGCTTGTATAACCAACAGGGCGACGACGGTCGAAACGAAGGGTATGTGCTTCGGTCCCTTAATGCCTGTATAGCAGTCGAATATCAGAGCAACCTCGGGCCCGTCCTCAGCCACGGGAAGCCCTACCACCAGCTACGGACCCTAGCACAAGGTTAACAACTAAAAGCCAAGTGCACGTCAACCAGGAACGTTTTGTTCTGTTCGCGGTTAGCAAGTCCAACTTTGGTGCGACAATCCCACCAGTTCCGCACGTAGCACTCTACGGAGCTGAACCTTGAACTTTTCGAAACGGACGCGTTTCCCCCACGTCTGTCCTTGTCTCACCGCAGGGTTTGGGAGCGACTAACCCCCCCCCCCCTCTCCTCGCATAGAGAGCACGAGTCACAACGGCTCAGTAGCCCCTCCCGTTTTAGGGGTTTCGCCTCCTATCTAGAGGTAGGGCCCTGGTTGCAAGCACCCGGGTACCCGGCGGGTATAGCCAGACGGGTCCTACCCGTTTGACGGGTAGGGTCCGGCCTCATCACCCGCGGGTAGTCGGCGCCTGCAGGGTAATTGCGTTGCTGGTAATCGAGTACCCGGGTATTCGGGCACGCGGGTAATCGGGTACCAGCGGATAATAGGTATTCCCGTTTCATTTTTCATGTATACTATCTCTATGAACACCCTCCTTTGAAACCATACACTCGCCCACATTGCAGACCACACTCTCAACCCTCAACAACGAAGGCGTACACAGCAGTACGCACATTGCAGTGTTGTCACATCGCCACGCGGCACCGGCTGAGCACCATGGGCGCATAATGGGCCAACATGCGAGCAGCCGTCCCGCCGGGGACGAGTTTGCTGCCGCAGTGTGCAATATTGCTGAGATCAAAATTAAGAAATCGAAATCGTTTGCACAAAGCGCCCAGTAATAGGATGCAGGTATCAGTAGCGCCAATAAAAGCTCCGCAAGCTCTCGCTCGGAGAGTAGCAGCAGCAGCAGCATTAGCAGCAGTGGTGGATCATAGGAGGAATATTGCGATGTGGCTCCACGGACTAGGTACCGGCGACCGCGACTAACTCGAAGGCCAATGACGGGGCTTGGGGTCCTGCGGGCTCAGCTACTGCCAGTGCGCGGCCCCAAGCCCGGGTACCCGTTCCCGCGCCCAAAAGGCAAATGTAGCTTGTCCGGCAAACTCCAGCGGCAAACGAGTCGCGGGGGTAGCCTACGCAGCATCTCGCAAGAAGAAGATGCTTCTTTGCGAACACCCATGCACCTGTATCTTTCAAGTTTAGTTTTTTGTTTTCTTTGCGTTCGCGAATTCTTCGGACTTCGAGCACAGGCGGTGGCAGTGTGTTGATGAGTGTGTGTGTCCTTCACATGATACCGTTATTTCAACTCGTCGTGATGTACTATATGTTGTTGATCCGCAACACTACATGTAACAGTACAACATGTAATATATGCCGGGTACCACCGATATTCAGCAATAAAGAGTCAATCAGTATGTTGCTAGATAATATAATTTCGTTCTTGTCACTGCTTTTAGATACATATATATATATATATGCGATATGTTGCGGGTCGGAAAATCTGCACTGAAGTCTTCTACGTAAGGGGGGGACCGTGAATCGTCGCCCCCATAGGTAATACTTTCGTTTAGGTTTTTCGCGCATTCGAACCCAGAATAACACGTCCGTCCGCGCAATGGAGGAATACGGAACACGATGAGGCAACTTTAGGTGGGTTGCGTATCGAGTCATCCATCAAAACAGTGCGTATTGGCTGTTTCGAATACGTATTGAACAGAACTAGAGCGCGAACTATCTCCCATTGCGATTTCGTTTTCGTGGCACCCAAACAAGAACAGAAAAACAAAAGTAAAAACAAATTACCGGGCACTCTTGTACCCGCGTATGTCATGGTATTCATGATATCCCCGTTTCCCCTCTATTGTTGTGGAGGCGTTAATATTTATAAATTCCTCTGACGAGAAGAGGAATACTCGCCCCTCGTGCTCAGAACTTCTGGAGAGGCAAGGAACCGCTAATAATATGAACCAAACACGTGTGAGTGCGAGTGATTGAGAGTAACCACAGTGAACTTGCACAGTGTTCGGGCTTGCCCCATACTGCATAAACAGAGTGCATGATGCCGCGGCCGTAAGGCCGTGGCTTATCTTCACAAATGGCGTCGTCTTCTAGATACGCTGGACCTGCCCTCGGTCTCTTACCCCTGACGTGTGCTGCTCGAGCTGTGCTGTCGCAGCAGGCACGGGCAGGTGTCCTTTTTTTGGTTTTCCATGTTTTGCTTTTTATTTGTTTATCTTGCTCCTGATTTTTTCATCAGATCAGATGTCTTCTCACCACGGTGATACGGGCAACGCGAGCTCAGGTACCTGCCTGTATCAGCGTGTCGCCCGAGGTCGCTGGCGTTGTCGCCGGTTTCCGACTGTATGCTTTTGTTTGCGCGCTGCTGCTGATTGCTGACGCTCTTTCGGCCTCGGTGTTGCCTCGCTCGACTGCACGTGTTTTTCACGTACGTACTGCTGTGAGCTGTGTGTACATATCATACGATTCACATGCTGCTCTGCGCCACGAGTACTCAAAACTGTATATTTGGCCAGCCAAGTTGATAGACTAGCCACGACTTGGCGTCCCCTCACCAACCCTGACCCCTCGCCCGAGTGCGTATGCCGCGCGAGCTCGTGGCCGAGGCGGTCAACTCTGCGCCCGTACTCGAACTGCTACCCAAGCGATCGGAGCGTTCGATCGGAACAACATCACCTCTCTTGCGAAATTTCATGAGAGATGATTCTGCTGCGCAATGTGACCTCTCGTTTGATGATGCCACACCATCCCCTAGGACTGACGCTCGCCTACGGCGAGGGAGCTCACAGCTCCCCTCTACCTTCGGACCAGCGCAGTAGCATCTTGCTTGTGTCGCCCTCGGGCCTGACCGCCGATGCTACTACTACTGCTGCAGCTCTCTTGAGCGACCTGGTTGTCACCGACCACGTCGCTCAATACTTCTCGGGAAGGCTGGGCACTCCTTGAAAATTCAAGGCGGAATGTATATATCGCCTGAATTTCGCGACGAGCGGCTGCAGCCCCGACAGCTACGGAGGCTGCTTTGCGTTCTCCTCGAGACAGAGCTCTGAGGCTGACGCGAAGCATGCCCATCCCGGTCGACTGCCTATCAGGCACACCCACCCACTCAGCGCAGTGGCATCTCGCTTGTCTCGCCCTCAGGGGCTGACCGCCGGTGCTACTGTCGCTCTATCGAACGACCTTTGGTTGGCCTCAACCATGTCGTCCTCCCTTGCTTGTGAACGCTGAGCGTGCCTTGCAAATTTTATGGTGGAAATGGAAATATTCTTTTGTCAGATTTAAGCAACCCGCTGCTCGAGCCATCACCAGCGGCCGGTGCTGCTGTTCGTCCTCCGCGAGCGAGAGCTCCGGGGCTGACGCCCAGCATACCCGCCCAGGTGGCTTGCCTTTCAGGCCCATCCACCTAATCACTATGTTAATACAGCAGTACCACGCCCACGTACTCTTTCTGGTCGTACAGCAGCGATACTCAAATATCACTTGCTCGAAGTACGGAAAGATCTGTACGCTCCATCACCTCCGATGTGCTTACTACTTACTCACAGTATAGCAACCTCCGTGAGTACTTGTACTCGGCGATTTGCTGCTGCAGATCTGTGCAGATAGACCAGCCCTTTACAACTGAGTTTGAGCTCTGCTTTCTCTCGTATTTGGCCTCGCGACGCAGCTCACTGGCCCGCTATCGATTTCTTGCAATCGTGATGCTCCAGCCGCTTTCCGTGCTATTGCCTCATCCCTGCTCAACCAAGCTTGGTTGACTGCAATTTTGACGACCGTGCTCAGCTGCCCACTGGTCTTCTGGAAACGGTTCTTCACTGGTGGTCCACAGCTCGCCGCTCATGCACCCGTCTTCAGCTGTGGTGGTAGTGACGGCTATATGCCCTCCGAAAGCTGAGTCTACGGAGTCCAAACACCCAGCACCCCTGTCTACATGGCACTATCCCTTGGCTCGTGCATGTACTCTTGAATGCTGCTGCATTAACTGCCACTACACTGCCCTTCGTCTGATTTATTTTTCACGGACCGGCACTCGATAAGCGTACTCGTGCATATCATACTCGTACGAGTATACTATTAATAGTGTGTACGTACGTACGTACCAACTTTATTTTTTTCGACGTTTTATCTTCCTCGTCGAAGGTCATTCCTTGACTTTGCCCGGCAGCTCTTCAATGACCAGGCCGCGAAGCACACCGCCCACGGCACGCCCACGCTTAGGTAGCCTGCGCGAGCACGATAACGGTTGCGACGCCCCGTTCATACTTTTTGGCCATCACGCTGCGTATGTGCTGCTATTATTATCAATAGTATGATCCATACTCATACTCGTGCATTCAAGTACGCATGGAACTTGCGAAACTACAGCAACACTATTTTGCAATTTTGCAACCATTGACCACTGACGTCGATTCGGCTGACGCTACGTCCCCGTTTTATTTTTCGCTCCCCCACCTCGCCCACTTCGAGTTTCGAGGTACAGCATCCAGCTACAGCTGCTGTGCACCCGCCGGAGTCGCTTCCCTAAATGAGGAGCTGGAGGCGCTGCCCTAATTGAGGAGCTGGAGGCGCTGCCCTAAACGAGGAGCTGGAGGCGCTGCCCTATAGGAGGAGCTGGACGATTCCTCTATGTGGCTCTTCTCAAGACCCCCAGGCAAGTGACGCCCTCCCCCGAAGATGTGTTTTCAAGTAAAAAGCAGCACCACTTAATCGTATTGATACGTGATGAGTTTGCCCTTGCCGACCGCGCCGCCCCCCCCTGCCCTAAGACAGCTCACGCGCGACAAACACAAGTAGACTCGTAAGGTGCTTGCCCACCATAGCGCGTATATTGCTGCCACTACACGTGCGTGCCCCCCCCCATCGACGTTCGCAAGGTAGGGAACGTCACCCCCCTCTCTTTCAGTGCAACCGCCAAAAGAAAGGACGCGGCGCGGGAACTTACAATGTTGCCTTCAGGATATCTTGATTTTATATCGGTGTCAAAACAGCCTCGCCGATGGTACATGATGTCGCGTATGCGAGCGACCCGTCCAGATGGTAATACCGAGGATCTTACCGCTGATAGAACCTCAACCGCCGGCCTCGCCCGCGTTTTGACGTTTTTTCGCTCAGGCAAAAGGAGCCTCGACGCCGACCCAGGCATGCCGGATGCTTCCAAGGTGCTTCTTCGCTTGAAGAGCAGCTATTTTAATCACGGAGATGGAAATGCCTCGTTTGATAGGCGTCAGATTTTTGGATTGTCGAATACGACTCCGTTCTCTGATATATTTGCGTGCTTTTCGCGTCATAGCTTTTATTTAGCGCCTCAGGCTCCGAGCATGTACTTGCTCCTAGCAAGTCGATGATACTGCTAAACTTCGTCGTAGTTTGATAAATTAGTACCCTGGGCTCATGCCCAAGGTTTATCCGGGTGAATTGGCCACCGTGCCCACCCCCTTTGTGTTTTACTGCCATACGTACGGCTTTGAACGTTTTGGCTACGAATGAAACTCCCGCGATGAGCGGTGAAACACTACTTATTGTTCTTGCCCCCCTTGGCGGGCCTTGTTATGTTCAGTCATATGCAGGCGATCGCTCACAGAGCAGATCTGCCGCCCCGTCGTCCCACACAGGACACGTGGGTTCGGCTCGAAAGCCTGCCGTGACGAGTGTCGCTCATACCGACCATTACGAATGTGACCATTTTGTTTTCACTGTGTCACTGGGACATAGTGTGTCATGTTGCTGACCCTTATTCTACCAGTAACCCCCGATTGTGGACACCACGGTATCGACCACAACTTTTAAACACTGTCCTCGATATTTTTTCGATGAAGAGCTGCCTCAACCCCCAGCGCAGCCAACTCGGCGATAATGGTGGCACCTGTCGTCGCTGGCAGAAGCACGTGCGCTCTCGCCATCGTCGTGACAACTCTGTTGGCGGCGGAAACACACGCTCGTCGCTTTCATCTGACCGTATTTTAAATACCTCCCGATGCAATGACACAACAACCGTAGTCGCAATAAATCGCGGAGGCAACACCCACGAGTCTCCGTGAAACATATCGCGCACAACGGGCAAGATCACTACAACAACGGCTGGTCCACCCAAGACCGACCGTTTAACCAACAGGGTGGCCAACACGCGCTCCTCCCGCTCAGACAAGATGCCCGACACGCAAGATACGCGCCCCGATCACTAACTGCTGAGTACCAGTATGCACCAACCTAACAAAGGAACACCCCCGGCCCCCGCCTCAGCCGGTGGAACCTCTGGCATAGCTGTGGCACAATGCAAACAATAGTCCAAAAGCACACCAGCCGGGGACGTTCCGCCCAGGTAGCGGCTGACCGTCCAATAACGGAACGCCCTTCCTTCCAGTCTCGCATGTAGCACTTTTCGGAGGCAAAGTGCGAAACGCCACCCCCCCCCTTCTTTAGGGATTTTAACGCAGGGCCTGGGTGCGCCCCCCCCCCTCGCGTACTGTAGACGACGAGGAGAGTCGTAACGCCTGGCTAGCCACCCCCATATTTTTAAGGATTGCAGCGCAGGGCCCGGGCGCGTGTAACGCATCCCGCCCTCGGGTAAACGACCAAAAGTCGTAACGGCTCATTACCCTCCTCCATCGGGATTTTACCGAACGGTCAGGGCGCGTATAACGCTGCCCCCCCCCCGCCTCACGTAGGCGATGAAGATCATAACGCCTCATTACTTCCCTCTATAGGGGATTTACCACGAAATTCGGGCGCGCATGTCGCTGCCCCCCTCTCTCAACAATTACTTTTGCTCGTTCGCATGCGTCTCCTACTACTCCATCGCAAGCTTCTGCCGCAACCGGGTTTTCCCCCCTAGTTGTAGCGGTTGCCTTGAGGTGCGGGTACCTGAGTCCCCGACGTAAGAGTACCATAGTGGCGCTCCGCTCTGTGTCTGCAAGCAAGACCGGTCGGAATCTACCACGTCCCGTCTTCGACGAAGAACGTCTCGATTTCGCTCATCCTGACGCGCTTTCTGAACAGCGTACGGCCACAGATTATTCCTCGGCCTCTGGTTTTCCACCAGCGGCCCACGAGCCGGTAGGGAACGTATTTTCCCCATAGGGTTCAAACGCAGCTACACCCTTCGCGCATGACCGCGCACCTTTGTTCCGGACGGGACGCGACGAGGCATTCTGGACGACCAGAAGCCAACCTTCCCCCCGACAGTGATGACAACACCTTTTTCTGTGGACGCACGTAAATTTCCCTCCGCACAGGCGGAGGAATATCGCCGACCTTGTCAAGGAAGATCGGTCAGGAGCACCCCACTGCCCCCTATTATAATTCGGTACATGCAGTAACAACCCATCTAAGTGAATGCGTCCCCACCTCGGGCCCCCAAATTGGAACCCCTGAGGGACAAGTAGCCCGTAGGGTATCGCCAAAACAAGACGACCCCTCGCGCTATCTGGGCAGCGTTAAAACGCCCCCCCCCCACCCACTGGCTCACGCCGCGTCTACCGCCGCCGCGTTTGACGCCACCCAGGAATATTGCACCCTCACAATAGTGTTTTCTGGCAGCCCCCCTCTTGCTTCTCGCAATGGACCCCATTCACGATTTACCGTAGACGGCACTTCTTATTTGTGCGCGGAACAATTCTTCGCTGCAGAAGAAGTCGCCTCTTTGGAACCACGTCGCTCTTCAAAACATCATGCGCGTGCCCGACCTAAAACTATGTAAACGGTACGGACGCGAAGTACACGATTTTGATGCCGCCGTGTGGGAACACGAGCATGAAAACATTATGCTCGTCGGTTCCTACGCAAAGTTCGCCCAAAACCCCGCCATGCAACAACACCCGCTGGGAACCGGTGCCTGCTGCTTGCATAAGCAAGCCCTTATGATTCCATTTGGGGGATAGGCTATCGTGTGGATCACGACAATGCCCAACCCCCCCCACATGGTGCGGCCTCAACCTGTTAGGAAAAGCCCTGCAGCTTGTGCGCCAGCGCCTCCGCGACCGCGCACCGCCGCCGTCTCTCCACTACTCTACCTCCCCCTGCGAAGCGCCTGCCCGCGCAAGGCTAGGATTTCATCCTTGAGGTAGACCCCTCCTCTCAACAGCGTATTTCGACCTCGACACAACCACCGCTCCCTCCGACCATTCGACCCACGAGCCGAATATGCCGTCGGACCACGGTGGCAACGTCTTCTCTGTGACAACCACAACAGGAGGCACTACTCCGGTCGCTCAGACACTCGCCGAGCAAGGACCTTGCTTGGCCCCTGGTTTGGTCACTATGGACCACTCTTCGTTCACAAAGAAAATCACGATCCTCAGCGGCCACGCTTCCAATAAAGTTGGATGAGTCGCCCTCTTGGATACAGGCTCCCCACCAGACGTTCCTTACCCGCAACACCTGGGAGCACATGGTGCGATCTGGTGCAGCCTCGACCATCTGCGAGACACAACCCCCCCCACGACCGTGGCGGTTTTGAAAAGTCCGCACCCTTGCAGTCTTCCGCCACTGTTCACCAGAGCGTTCAGTTACTGCATGAAGACGAAATTACCGCGTCGCTCGCGGTCTGGGCATATATAGCGCCCCCGAAAGCCATCCAGAACGATGTCCCTCTTGGACGAAATAGCTGGATGCCGTTCGGCAAGCGCTCTTACCGCACCTTGCCCCCGCGTCCACGCGATAATCGCGTTTTCGGTGAGCTCACCTTATCTCACCAAACCTCAACTGGTGCCGTCGCCTTGGGCTCCGACTCCTCGGCCTCTGTGCGGCTACCACCTTCTTTACGCCGGTGCAACGGCATATCGCTCTCACGCGACCACCAGCTCGTCCAAGGTTCCCTGGTTTGCAGCAAGGGAATGCCAACTTTAGCCGGCAGCTACCTTGTGGAGATGCTACGCGGTTCCCCCGGTTTCTCCGTTGACGACCACCTCGTTGAACACGGCCATCAACAGATACCGCTAGCCGGCACAATGGAGCTCAAACACAGCGATCTGCTCGGTACCTCCCCCTGCCTGCTTTTTCGCGTGCCTGTCGCATCGGTTTTACACCAGGAAGACAGTGCCTAGACCCCGCACCCCAACACCCCCGATGAACCTTACATGGTCGTTCCAGGTCCTGTGATGCCCCCCTCGGCCGGTAATTCTACCCCGCCGACCAGCGCTGGCCCCTTCGTCCATAATTTGAACGAAAATCCCCCTCAAGGCGGGCCCGAAATCTCCAAGCCTACACCGGATGACCATGCGCGGCCCCCTTCTTTACTCGAGCGTTTAAACGCCGAACAACGCGTCAGTTTTCTCCACGTATGGCACAAACTTCCAGCACACCTCCGAGAAAACTCGTTTGATTCCCACGGCCCAGGCTGGAACACTCACGTCATAACCCAGCTGGGAGACGCTCTCACCGAGTTTGCAGATGACTTTTCCACGTCATCTACCGACTTCGGCCCGCGCTCCCTCCTGCCGATCGAGATCATGGTGTCGACCTGGCACCCCTCCGGTGACCTCTCGCCCCTACCTCGTGAATCCTATAGTGACCAACAAATTGATGCTATCTTGGACGAATCTCTCGCGGCCGGTCTCATACAGTACTCCACGTCGCCATACGCGAGCCCTGTGGTCATCATACCCAAGATATCGGGCAGGATTCGTCTCACGATCAAAAACTATAAGAAGCTGAATAATATCAGCATCCTTGGTCAGCTCCCCATCCCCCGCGTCGACGAAGTCTTGGACAAATTGGGCAGCGGCCGAATATTCTCGCTCTTTGACCTGGTCTCTTCGTTCCATCAGATCACGATCCACCAAGACACGATCCCTTCACGGCGTTTTGCACGCCCACACGGCTTTTCGAGTGGCTCGTCATGCCACAAGGGAGCAGCGCAGCACCTGGGTGGTTCGTCAAGGTCATCAACGAGGTCATCAAAGGCCTAGCCAACGTGGCCGCCTACCTCGACGACGTCATCGTTTTCGACCCAGACCCAGCTGCCCATGTCCTCAACATCATGGAGCTCTTCAAGCGACTGAGAAAGCACAATCTCAAGCTCTCACCTTCGAAAGCGAAGATCGGTGTCACCGACGCAGATTTCCTCGGCCACACGATTTCGCCCGCGGGCATTCGGCCGAACGCCTCCAAAGTCGCCGACCTCATGAGCATGCCGATGCCCAAGGACCTCAAACAGCTACGGTCCCTCCTCGGTGGTCTGTCCTACTAAAGAAAATTTCATATTTTGCCCTCTGTAAAAATTCCAAATTTCCAAATAAATCCTGTTTTTTCTTGATTTTCCTGTTTTTTTTAAATTTATTTGGAAATTTTGGAAAAAAGTTGCTCGATAAGAACGACCCTCTTATCGAGCAACTTTTTTCCAAAATGGGTCGTTCTTATCGAGCAACTTTTTTCCAAAATTTCCAAATAAATTTTTCGCGCAATTTTTAGGACTTCCAAATTTTCCAAAAATAATTTCCAAATTTTGGAATGCGAAGCCTTCCAAATATTTTGGCCTCTGTAAAATTTCCAAATTTCCAAATAAATCCTGTTTTTTCTTGATTTTCCTATTTTTTTTTGGAAATTTGTTTTGGAAATTTTGGGGAAGAAGTTGCTCGATAAGAACGACCCTAAATAGGACCACATATTGTTACTAAAAATAGGGGAATATATAGGTTTTTGTCCATACTGTAGGTCCTATTTACTATGGTCCACCGTAATAGTGTGAGAACAACATCACGTGAGAACACCATCACGACACTTCAATCCAAGGGCACAGTAGTACCTGTTACTTTTTTACGTGAACTAAAAATGACACCTTAGGGCCGTTTTTAACGACACGAGCAAATAGCAAAAAACTTGCTATTTTGTATTTTGGCAACAACAAATTGGCAAGTATTGGAAAATACTTTCTATCGACAAACACGATGAAATGGCAAGAAACTTGCTATTTGAGCGACGTAACGCCTTCAGTTTTTTTATCAAACCCCGCACAGCAAGGATCGGACGGCTAGACGACACCCTCGTCGAGGCATGGATCGCCTGGAGACGGATCCAAGCATATCTCGTAGATCCCAGAGGTGGACAGCCCTCCAGAGCGATCATAGTCACGTTGTTCGTTGTCTTGGCAAAGCTGGAGCGGCTGTTTGATTGGGATTGACTTGAGCATCAGCCCCAGACGGCACCAGTGCCACGCCTACATGCGGTTCGTCACCCGCGCCAGCAACCCCTTCAGCAGTGCCGTCAGCCACCATCATCTGCTTTTAGCACCACCATCTAACCCTCGGTATCTTCCTGTGTTGCTGCAGCTCGTGCGTCTAGCGCAACGGCG
The DNA here is from genome assembly GCA_008828725.1 of Saccharina japonica. Classification (NCBI taxonomy): domain Eukaryota; class Phaeophyceae; order Laminariales; family Laminariaceae; genus Saccharina; species Saccharina japonica. Next base: position 68,677 of record MEHQ01002110.1, read on the forward strand.
TGTGGTTTGCATGGTCTTGGGTAGGCGTGATTGGTCGCAAATGGCAAGTGAAATAGCAAGTTTGACTTTCCAAAAACTTGCCAACGAACAGCTACGGAAATATCCGGAAAAAAACTTGGCAAGTTTTTTGCTATTTTGGCAAGTAAAACTTGCCAAAAAATGGAAATTTGGCAATTTATTTGCTAAATACGCGTCGTTAAAAACGGCCCTTAGCTGTTGTGAGATCGAGAAAATCGTCGAAATTAATTCTTGCAAGCTGCGTGTGATACTACGACCGCGCGTGCCACGGGTTAAATTTGACCTCATGAAGGGTACATAGGGTATTGTACGTAGTTATACAGAATACCGTACAGTACCTTGTCCAGGGCACCCAAAAGAAAAAAAGCAAACACCAAGAAAGCCTGACTGAGATTCACAGCGGACTAAGAAATCCCGTCGCCGTTGTCTTGGAGTCACCGTAGTCCACACGAGGGTTATAAAATAGGTGTCCGGTTCTTGGTACAGCTTCGCACCTCGAGCCAGAGGCGAGATGTGGTCAACCGCCAGGGGGGCCCGGAGGGCTACCGGAGCCCCCCCGAAGGGCCGAAGGAGGCCGCTGCTCGCGCAGGATCCGCCGGAGTTTCTTTTTTTGGATGCATGCGTGAATGTACTTAAAATGTGCATCTGACCGGCTCCCTTTTACCCTCTATTTTAGCCCCCCCCCCGAAAAAAAAATAATGTTTTTCGCCTGTGGCGAAACCCCTTTTCATAGTTTGCCGCGTCGAAAATAATCCCGCGCATGTGCGGCGAGCACTGCGGAGCTTAAGTGCGACAAGCCGCCTCCGGCGAAATATGCGTTGCGCACAATCCTACCGAATTATGTGCTCTAGCGCAACTTTTCACCACCTATTTATTACCCCTGGTAGAGTACATAAAACATGATACCTGGTACCCTGGTACCTGGTACGTCATATCGTACTATACCTTTCCCAAGTATAAACCCAGCCATGACTAGCATCCCTGCTTTTTTCGTGCTATCGTGTGGAAAGTTTCGAGATATCGGTTTATCGAAGTTTCGATATTTAATAGCGTATCGAACGCGTTTTGCCCTCCACCCTCTGGCATCCCCGTTTCTTTTCTGCTGATGCTCGACAAAAAAAACAACGTACCAGGTACTGGTATTGATCATCGAAATTGTCCATGATATTTTTTCATTTTTGGTTTATCGGTATCGCATCGAGCTCGATTCTCGTTCGATACCCATCACTATTTATAAAACTCTAAGAACACGTCAGCTGTGAGATCGAGAATTTCGTCGAATTTCGCCTTTGCAAGCTGCGTGTGATGCTTCGATCGCGAGTATTAAGGGTTTCATATGACCCCAGGAAGGGTGTACTCTTATTGAGGGGCACAAAATCTGACAGCTTTGGAAGTCAGGAGGTGTTACAGTGTGATCAAAGCACCATCCTACATATGTCGTGAGATATGCCAGCCAGCATAGCCCACGTTCTTGTAGAGTGAAAACGGCTCCAGTCGCTCGCGAAAGAAGATCTCAAAACTCGACTGCAGGCTGGTTTCCCCATGCCCAACAGTGAGCTTCGCCTGGCCCACCGTTACCCCCTCCCACCCTCCCTTCCCCTCCCCTCCCCNCCTTCCCCCCTTTTGTTGTTCTGCAGCACACCTCCTGCGTGTCCGAGGATCAAAAGTACCAAGGAGCTCTCTTCAAGGCTCCCAAGGTATGTATGTATACATGTACATTGGTGGGTTTTTTTTCGCGCAGAGGAGTAATTTGGCACTCCCACTGCTCGTCGGTTTTCATCAAATTAGTATGAACACAAAATTTGACGCTGAGTTCAAGAAGTTTTGGTCCAAATCGTGGGTACATATGCACACAAGGGTTAAAGGATCAAGTGCCTCGCGCTCGTCTACCCTTTCCAAGGCCCAGCCTTGTTGCCCTGCCGCGCGTGCTTGGATCGTTCATGTCGGGGTGCAAAGGCCTTATCCTTATTTGGTTCGATCAGGAAGTGAAACTCCAGCGGAGCTGTAAAGCATGTTCGTGCTCGTGTTCGGTGTTGTTGTTGTTGTTGTTGTCGTGGTTGTGGTTCCGAAAAAACAGTTGCTTGTGTGCTCCGCGGAGGCCCTGAGTTCGGCCCCAAGTCGCCCCCCTCCCATTATTCCCTATGTTATGATTTTCATGCTCGTGAGCCATGAGCCCGGCCGCAAGGGTTTCCGAGATCGTGCATGGCGGTCGGCGTGGGCTGAAATATTATTCGAGTCTCAGAACCGCCGTAGAGAAGCTGTCTTTGCGTCAGGCGGCCAAAAACAAAATACAGAGAGTTGCAAAATATAAGAATGAGCTTGCGTATTGGTTGCCGACGGCCCTGTGAAAATTCAAAACCCTCCTTGTTGTACAGAGTAGAGGAGGCCGAAGCCTGCGAGGACGAGGTAAAAAAGAAGAAATGGCGTGCCGCGCGCGCCGAAGTCAGCCTCGAGAGACCCCACAGAGGCGGTCAGTTCTGTTTTTGTATCGTTGTGGCGCGAAGGTTCCCGCTTTTTCTTTGTTCTCTTCTTGTTCCGCCGAAAATGGTCCTTGCGTTGTCCGTGTTACACGTATGATATGTAACCGTTTGTTGTTCACTCCACACATTCAACACAGGCCAAGCAGAAAAACCGCGGGGTTAATGAGATCTGGGCGGATGCTGTCCAGCGCGCAGCCGCGAATGCCTCGAAAGGGAACGCCCCCAAGCCGTTGTGTGCCAACCTCGTTCGCATGGGGGACCTCGGGAATGTGCCTCGTCAGGAGAAAAAGTTCAAGGTACTTTCGATGCCGCTGCTATTTAAGTAAACACGAACGGGACGCATTCATTCGATCCCCGCCCGAGAGAAAAGGGCTGGCCGCTTGCCTTACGATACGTTGCGTTACGACACAAACACCTCCGAAGCGTCGCTTTAAGAGACGACGTTTTTTTTTTGTTTCGAAGCGCAATTGGGCGAATAGTCCCAGGAAAATATATGCCTGGGCAGTACTTGTAGAGCTGTTCGGTTTGGCTGCCGCCACCCTGCCATAGACTCTGGTGTAGATCCTGTCGCAGGTGCTGTCGCAGGTCGCGTCTTAGATCCTGTCGTAGGTCCTGTCGGAGGCCCTGTCGGAGGCCCTGTCGTAGACTCTGTCGTAGACGCTGTCGTAGATCCTGTCATAGACCCTGTCATAGACCCTGTCGTAGACCCTGTCGTAGACCCTGTCGTAAATCCTGTCGTAGACCCTGTCGTAGACGCTGTCGTAGACCCTGTCGTAGACCCTGTCGTAGACCCTGTCGTAGACTCTGTCGTAGACCCTGTCGTGTCGCAAACGCTGTAGCGAACCCTGTCGCAAACGCTGTCGCAAACCCTGTCGCAAACCCTGTCGGGTCCGAGACCCTGTCGCAAACACTGTTGAAGGCCTTGTCGCAGACTCTGTCCTGCCGCGGCCCTGTCGGAGACACTGTCGTACACCCTGTCGTACACCCTGTCGCACACCCTGTCGTAAGACCCTGGGGGAGATCCTGCCGCAGACTCCTGCCGTACTGCTGGGCGTCCGTGGCGAGCGCAAGGCCGAAGTCGACCACCTACGGAGACCCTGCCGCAGACTCTATCGCAGACCCTGTCGTGTCGCAGACGCTGTCGTAGACGCTGTCGTAGACGCTTTCGTAGACGCTGTCGTAGACCCTGCTGGAGACCTTGTCGGAGACTCTGTTGGAGACCCTGTCGAAAACCCTGTGGTAGAGTATAGCGCGAGAGGGGAGCTGGCCCTACCCGCCTCTGGTTGGCGTCTCTGACTGGATCATGCGTGCAAACGATTCCCCCGGTAGCTCACGCTGCGCGTGCCCTATCTTCCTGACTGAATGTTGCTGCTGGTGGCGGTGGTGCTGTTGCCGCTGCTGCTTCTGTTTGCTGTCGCTAGTACTGGTGTTGCTGCTGCTGCTACTGCTGCTGCTGCTGCTGCTGCTGCTACCGCTGCTACTACTACCGCAAACGCTCAACTCTCTCGGCACACCGCCCCTCCCTCTCTTATTCCCTCTGCGTCACCGCATACCCTGTTTCTTGCTTCTCCTTGTTTCTCGCTAAACGCCAAACCGCAGAACTTCTTGAAGAACAGCATACGAGTCTTCGACGAGCCGGGGTTAGCGAAGCTGTGGGAGTACATGGACGGCATCAAAAACGACATAACTCGAGAAGAGAAGGAGGTAGTGGCGTCGGCGGCAGCGGCGGCAGCGACGGCAGCGGCAGCAGCGGCAGCAGCGGCAGCAGCGACAGATCAATCCTCGGAAAAATCGTCCGCGGGCAAGCGGAAGAAAGGTGCAAAAAAAAACAATCGACACGCTTCCGGAGTATCACAATAGGCGAAACAAAAGAGTAGTGGAGTCCGCCGGGTTGAGTTCTCGCAGTGCCAGGTTTCGTTTGTTTCACCGGTATGGAGCGGGTTGGCAAACATCACACTCAAGCGGCGCGACTATGTCGTACAGACGTTGTTTCATCAAGCTGGAGGTAACTACGTAAACACAGTACCCCGTTTGTGACCCCCCCCTCCTCCTTCGTCTTGAAAGGGGTGCGTGGTCAATGGTCAAATGCCTAAGGCAAGCAACAAATGAGTACGCCCCCCCCCCCCCCCCCGCCCCCGTACCTCGCGCGCCCCATTGCCGCTCTGTGGTCACCGCCACTGCAGAGAAAAAAGGCAAGAAACGCGTCCGGGAGGAAGAAGAAAGCGAAGCAGTGGCCGACGCCAAGGGGGATGGCGGGGACGAAAACGGCGTCTCTTGCGGACAAGGTAGCCCGGAAGGAGACGACGGCGAGAGCCTCGACGGCGTCGACGCGGCCACCCGTAAGGCCCTGGCTAAGGCGGCCATCGGGATCGTAAAAAAGGTGCGGTTGACGACGGGCGATGCTCAGCATACAGACAGACGCCAGTAATTTTGTACTTTTCGGTTAAGCGGTCGATGAGGACATGGGAATAGCGGCGGCGGGAGCGGTGGTAGGGCTATGAGGGAGGGAAGGAGGGGGGGGGTGGAGGGGGCGCGGGGGCGGAATGGCGCGCCTGTGTTGCGTAGCCGGTAGGTGCTGTGCCTGCTGTTTTTGTTTTCTGCTGTCTGCGTACCGCCGTCGCGGTGTCCGTGTTGTAGACCTTAGCAGCTAGCGTGCTCCCGTTGTTGCAACTTTGTTTGCCGGTAGTGTTATTTATTTTGGTGTGTTATCGACATGCGCTTTGCCTGCTTGCGAGTGGTGAAGGAAATAATGGATGTCCGGGAGAGGAGCGGGCGGCGATGGCCCGATCACGCCGATCGCTTGTTTGTCGCTCTTTTTTTTTCGATCGGATGTAAAAAGAAGCTTCTCGTTTTTCTATTTCACCCTCTCGCTTGCGCTGTAAACATGGGATACTTCTTGAACTCTCGCGTTTACTTGTCTCCTGATTTTTCTTTCCTTTTCCTGGATGTTTTTGGTATTCCATTGAAGCAACCGATCCCCTCTCGGTATCCGTTCTCTCTTTTGCCGCCCCGCCCAAAATGTCAGGAGGTGTCTCTCTTAGGAGTAGGAACAGTGTTCCGTCTCGAAAGCGGTGCGTAGTCAATGGTCACATGACCATGGCAAGCAACAAATGAGCACGCCCCCCTTCCCCTCCCCTAGCGCTCCTTAACACCGCCTCCTTTTTCTGGAGATGTCTTACCACCACCGAGGTAAAACACAAAGAAAGACTGAAGCAAACGTTTTCCCCTCTCCATATGTCATTTGATTCCCACGGGCCGCTTTTCTCCCTCCCTCCCTCCCTCCCTCCCTCTCTCTCTGCCTCTATCTCTCTCTCTCTGCCTCTATCTCTCTCTCTGCCTCTATCTCTCTTCTCTTATCTCTCTCCTCAGGCCCCGAACAAGCAAATCGCGGTGAAAGAGCTAACGAAGCTGGCGGCGGCCGTGGTGGTGGCGGCCGGGGGGGAGGGCGGCGGGGTGGAAAGCAAACAACTAAGGCGCGCCCTCCGACAACGATTAACCAAGGAGGGCCTTCGCAGGGTCACGGTCGAGAACAACCTCGCCACGTACTGCAAGGATGCATGATGCATGCGGGCATGGCGTTTTGCCGGCAGCACAGCAGTCGAGTCCGTTTAGGTGTCCTGTCTTGTGTTTTTTTTGCTCCGGTTGATCTCCAGGTCCTAGGGGGAGGGGGGGGAGAGAGGAAGAATGCCGAATCTGGTGACGGGTCTTGTCGTATTTCACGCTCCCCGGCTGAGCACCAAGCGCTCAAGCGGGGCGAGAGGTTGGGAGGCGGAGGGATGGGAGAAAAGATCCGTGTGATACGGGGTGATTAGATGGCAAGGTGGTTATAGCAGACCAGGGAAACTCAAGGCGAAAGGACGATAAAACGATTTGCCGCAACGCCCACACCCGGTATACCGTTTTATGGCTATTTTGATAGTAGGACATAACCTCGTATTGGAGGTTGGGTCGTTTTACAGATAACAGTATGCCCGTGACAGGAAACGGTGTATCCCTTTTTGGTTTGCTGGGCCTAGAGCTGATTTTCTAACGGCAGCTGGCGTAAAAACCACCGGTATGCTGTTTTTGACATAAGAACCACCGGTATACCGTTTTTGACATTAGCGCATATTGGGGATTGAGCCCTTTTGCAGAAAACGGTATACCGTGTCGATAGCTGTATCTCCCTTTTCGGTTTGTTGGGCCTTGAGCTTGATTTTCTACCGTCAACTGGCGTAAAAAACACCGGTAGTATACCGTTTTACGGCGACTAAGACAGACAGACGAGACATTTTCGGACTTGCTCGGGACAGAGACCCTAGGTAAACTTAGGGAAGTTAATTCATGTTTTGTTGTTCTTTATGGGGTTCGCGTGCGATGCTCGGAGGTTCCTCCCATCCTGGTCGGATACGTTGGCGAGTAATCGTGGACGGCTGTTGTTTCTTCTCGTGCTGTCCCCCTATTACCTTCCGACCTTCGTTCAGGTGGTGGCAGCGCTTGCGTGCGCTCGCGTTCGTATCACGGTGCGTCACAAGATGAAGGCAGAAAAACGGAATCACAAAAACTAACAAGTATACCCGAGGTCTCACGTCAGTTCTCATTCTCCTCATAGATCCCCAAGCTTGCTTCAAGAAGCTCGGAAAATAAGCACGACCACCCGATGGAAACAACACCCCAATTCGAAAGTTTGTTACGGGAAGGTGGGGGGGGGCGGGGGGGGAGGTCCCCTCCTCCCAATAATTGGCGACAAAAATATTCAATACCAGGTGCCAGGCACTTGTGTGTTATTCCGAGATAGCGTTTGACGTAGCTCTTTGTATGTTGCAGCGCTGAACTTGTGCTCGTCGAAGCAAAATCAATCGTCTACTGCACTATCAACCCATTCAAAGCGGCTGCAGCAGCAGAGCTAGCGCTATTAATACAGCTAGAGCTAGGTAGAGACACGGCGGCTGGTCGGAAGCAAGAAAACTGCCCTCGGGGGAAAAAAAAAATACCCGACGCGTGCTACGGTAGAGGTGGCACTTTTTGGCTGAATCGTTTTCTGAACGATCGGGCTCCTTAACCCAAATTCGTCGGACTTTCATTTTTGTGACGAATAATGTTTCAGAGTACACTTCGGAAATGGGATTTCTCGCCCAGTAGCACTTTTATTTTCTTTCCAAAACCATTTTTTCGGTGAGGTATGACGCTCCTTAAGTGAAGAGCTCAGAAAAACCATGGCGCACCTTTATCGTAGCATGCGTCACCCGGTCAAAAACAAAAAAAGTGGCACGACAAGGAAGTACGGCTCAGGGTAGAGCTGCGCACTGCGGAAGAGGCTTAAACGCCCCCACGCGCTTATCATACGGCGTGTAAAATATTTACAACGTCCACAATCGGAGCCACCACTGCACCACTCCCTCGATACCTACGGTATCAGAAACCGGGGTTACGCCTTGCCCCCTTCACTACACCCTTCACTACATCATGTACCCCCCAAAACTGTGCGAGCGTAGGTGCCATCATTTCCAAATAAAAACAATATGATAAGGCCTTCCATACTCTGCAAAAAATACAAATACACTCTCTCCCCCTTCTAAAAACAAACTTAAAGCATGACATCTTCGTCGGTAGCTGACACCTTGGTCGGTAGCTGACACCTTCGTCGGTAACTGACACCGTCGTAGGCAACTGACACAATCGTCGGAAACTGTCATCTTCGTCGGTAACTGACACCTTCGTCGGTAACTGACGCCTTCGTAGGCAACTGACACAATAAAACGAAACTGTCATCTTCGTCGGTAATTGACACCGTCGGTAATTGACACATTCGTCGGCAACTGACACTTTTCTCGGTATCTTAACACAGTTGTCGGCAACCACTTCATCAGCAATTTTCGCCTTGGTCGATAACTGACACCTTTATCGGCAACGAACACCTTTGTCGGTAATTGGCACCTTCGTCGGCAATTAACACAATTGTCTGCAACTGACACCTTCGTCGGTAATTGTGCAGTAGACGCAGCATATAAAAGATGCCGCAGCAGTCGGCGGTGCCGCGGCCGTCTATCAACATCACCCCCCATGACTACCGCCGCCGCCGCCGCCGTCGCCATTCTTAAGGTCCTCCTTGAGATCGTACGATACCAAAAAATTGGCGGCGTGGTCAACAATGGTCTTCCCTGAGCGGAAGACCGCCCTGGTTAGCGGGCCTCTAGAAAGCGCGCAGATCTTGTTGTGGGAGAACGGAGCGAGCCCGCCGAAGTCCACCGACACCTGCAGTGTTTTTGTTTTGGGGGGTTGCGAAGTCAGCGCGAGGTGGTAAGCCGGTGGAGCGGCGGGGGGGGGGGGGGAGGGGTGTGTACTATGTGGCACGGCGTTAGTCATATGACCATAGGACCCTCCATCCCTACATATGCCGGGACGAGCGCGTTGGGTTTTCACAACCAGGCAGACCATTGCTTGCACAAGCGCGAAACGCCGTGAGTATTGGCGAGTCGCATGGAGGTTGAGCTGCATCCTGTAAGAACCGCTCTCTGAGCGGCTTGCATATGTGACGACAGCTTTCAAATGAGTTATTTTAATTCTGGTGTGGCCACTTCGGAGATAGCAATCGGTTTTACTATGTAAACTGCCTCACAGGACGCCTTACCATATCAAACACTACTGAACGCACATTCCCCTTGTGCGAACAAAGCGTTCTCCACCCCGCACAAATGATCTACTCGACGCAGCTTGGTGACCGCCAAAAAAAAAGCAAACAAACAACAACCGGCACCCTGGTTGTGTCTAGCTCACGACAGCGAGTGGCCGTGTTTTACAGCGTCGTTGCAACGACCCAACCAATTCTATAAATATATATTACTTATGGGGGGGGGGGGGGGGGGAATAAAAAGCCAAATCGGAATGATTGAAAAAATAAAAATCCTTTACAACAGTTCGTAGTCTTGACGGACAAGGCGAACACTGAACAGGTGGGGATTCTGTCGTCATATGTCAAGCCAGTGCAATGCAGTGTGAAAGGGAGGAAGTTCGGTAAGGAGGGGGGTTGGGGAGGGGGGGGGGGGGGGGCAGCGAGTCGAAACGCCATTTGTGAAAAAAAAAACAGCAGAGTTCGTACATGAGGGGAAAAGAGGGAGAGAGAGAGTGTATTGACGAAACGAGCAGGAGGGACACCGGGGACACGGAAATCGAACCAAGGCGACAATAAAAAAAGCAAGAGACACACTGTTGCGAGCGCATGCACCGCTATTTCAACAACAACAAAAAAGTGTGCTTACAAGCGCTCCTGTCCTCGATCGCACGATATCTACGAGGACGCTATCTTGTATACCACCGCTTGATCCAACTTCCGTAAAAACACCCGGACATGCTCTCATATGCGTGTTGTGTGTGGCATCCCCCTTCCCCAAAATGCCCGACCAACTAGCAGTACAAAATCGCAACAAAACCCAAAACCCACACCGGACCAACATCATGTTTTGAGTCTCCACCCCACCTAACGCCACCCGACCCCACCCGACCCTACCCCCGCTCGCCCCTCGCAGACGCAAAATACGGCTCCAACTTCATGTACTCGCCTTCTCCCACCCGCACGAGTTAAGGCCGTCCGCCATCTCCTCTTCCATGCTCTTCCTTCCCCGCGTTCTCGCGGAGGCCTTCGACCTAACGAAGATCCTCGTGCGACCCGGCCTCACCGGCCTCTCACCGCCCCCAGAGGCCGCCACCCCCGCCGCCCCCGCGGCCACCGCTACCCTCGCCGCAACCGCCACCCGGGCCGCCGCCGTCTCACCCTCCCCTTCGTCGTGGAGCCCAGCATCGCCACCGTTATCTCCGCTTCCTGCAGCCGCTCCCACCCCCGCCCTCGTCCCCACCCCCACCCCCGCTCTATTCCTTGCCCCCGCCCCCGCCATCGCCATCGCCCTCGCCGGTGCCGCCGGAGGAACGCGAGCCATTCCCACGATCGCTCCGTGCTTCGCTCCGAGAACGCGGTCCACAACGGTGAATTCGCTGGCTGAAGCGCCGGTATCTACCTCCTCCGTCTCCTCCTCCTCCTCCTCCGCCCCCTCCCACGCGTCCTTGCCTTGCCCCACCCCCGCACCCGCGGCCGCCGCCCCCGCTCCACTCCCCCCGACAACCCCCGCCAAGGTCACCTCCGCTGGAGGCGCCGTCGTCGTCCTCGTTGTCGTCTCGGAGCCGTCTCCCTCGCCGGGCGAGACAAACGCCGCGGTCCCGTAGGGCACCATGAAGTCTCCGCGACGGTTGGCGTAGGCCCTGCGCCAGCGAAACGCCTTCAGCGGGGTCAAAAACTCTTCCGAGGTCGCCATCTCGTACAAGAGGGAGGCTTCTCGCCCCACCTTTCCCGCCCCCACCCCCGTTCCCGCCCCCACCCCCACCCCCGCCCTCGCCCTCGCCTCCGTCCCGGACCCAGGGCCTTCTTTCCCGACCACTTTTCCACCGGAGTCTTCCGGAAACAAAGAAAAGTAACGCCGGAAAGCGCTGCTTATCGCTGAAGGGGAAAGAGAGGGGGAAGGAGGAGGAGGAGGAATAAGGGCGGCGGAACTACCGCCGTTTCGTTCGAGGAAGAGGTCGGAGCCGGTCTTGCCGACGAACACGCTGGCGAGCGAGTGCAGCGGCGTGGGAAGCGGGACGTACGTGAACCGCCGCACGCCGAGGTGCGGCGACGCGATGGTCATGAACACCGACGGTTTCAAGCCCGCCACCGTTCCGCCCTCCCTTGCCTCCGCCACCGCCGCCACCGCCGCCGCTTTCCCTTCTTCCACGGGCGAGGACGACGCCGGCGGCACTTGACCTTCCTCCGCGGCTTTACTCATACTGCTGCCGCGGGCGGCGGCGGCGGCTGGCGATGTTACCGTTGCCGTTACAGTTTCCATTTCAGCTTTCTTTGAAGTTTGAGCTGCAGCTGCTGTCGAAGTTGAAGTTGCAGTTGCAATGTCCGTTTCCGTTGTCGCAGCCGTTACTGTTGCTGTTGAGGCGGTGGACGAAAACCTGTCCGTCGATCCGCCCCCTTTGACGCCGCCACCGCCGCCGCCGCCAACTGCTATCTCTGCCGCCACCGCCGCCACCGCCGCTCCCGCAGCTTCACCGGCAGCAGCAGCAGCACGACCACCACCATCGGCGCGGTAAAGAATTTTCACGGCGTAGCGCACGTACAGCCCGCCCAGGCTGTTACCCACGAGGCTGATGCGAGAGAGGGAGGGCGTCCTCTCGACTACCCCCCGGATCTGTCACAGCAACGAGCGGGGAAAAAAAACATAGCAACGTAAGCTTCTGCCGATACAACGTACCTTAGGCCTGAACGCCGCGTGACTTTCCAGCTCGGAATCGAAAGGAGTGACAACAGTCAAGTCAGACAGTCAGTGAGTTAGCCACTGAGATTGGCTTGCTTCTTCTATCCCAAGACCCACACAGAAAAAAAAACGCTGAGAAAGGGAAACCGGATGCGACGCCCTCCCCAACCGACGACTCCCCCCCCCCCCTTCTCCTCAAAGGAAATCCCTCCGGCCATGTTTGTCGTACCGCTTGCAGCCAGTGTCACCAACGGGACGTCAGTGCTGGCTACACCTTTAAAAAAAGGGGGTATACAATACGTAAACAATACGAGGGGAGCTAGCCGTACTTCTTCTCCGCCCCTCCCCCCTACCCTCCGCCTCCCCCACCTTCCCCCTCCCCCCTCACCTCCTTTGCCAAGCGTTCCCCACCCATTGCCACGCCGTCCTTAGTCTTGCCCTGGTTGCATCGCGCAAGGTGCACGAGAACCCCCTCCCCCCCTCGCCGATCCAAGCTCTCCTTAAGGTACGACAGGTCCTCCGGCGTCCCGCCCAGGCCGTGGACTGTCATCACGGTGGGGGTGGATTTGATCGAGATTTTCAGGCGTTTTCGATATCTTTCGTTTTTTCAAGTTACTGGACTCCAATATTTCGATATCATATATATACCTGTATATACATATTTATATTTTCTTTGAATATTTAGTTGTTTTTTTTCCCCATCCCCTTTATTATCTTCGCACTTCCGTCTTTCTCCCTCCCCAGTCGTAACTCAGATCCGGGGTCACAAAGTAGGCTCCTCTCCCTCCTCCCCCATTACGGTTCTTGCCTTGCATTTTTTATCGTACCCTAATATTTGCCGATATATTTCAATCGATTTGCGCCGACTCACGCTCTCGGTGGCGTTTTTTCTTTTTTCAGCGAATGCAAGCTGGGGAAAAACATGAAAGCCGAAAGCTGATAAAACTTCAGTCAATTGTTGTATTGGTTGGCGGCAGTTGACTGGCGGGTGCCTGATGTTGTGCTCCTTCGAGCTGCGACACCAAGCTCACTGCAGTGCGTGCACTACACAAGTGCACAGGCGATACGATACCGGGTGTTGATACCTTGGACCCTAAATTAAACAGAAAAAATACAAAAGCAGTAGTATTATAAGTAACGTTAACGTGCCGTAGAAACGTTGCATATCCCCGGCGGGCAGCGACTAGAATATCTGTACTTAAACTTTTGCATCTTGGATTCGATTAAAAAAAACTGTCGGTGGTCTTGCTTCAATCAATACTTGTGACTCGTGTCGTGACTATTCTACCTACTACTCGTCTGTGCCCTGGTATAATACCCGGCGAGCAGCGATTATAATATCTATACTTCTGCATCTTGGATTCGATCAAACAAAAAAAAACTATCGGTGTTCTTGCTTCAATAGATATTTGTGACTTCGTGTCATGACTAATACTATTAACACTCATCTGTGCCCTGGTATAATCTCATTGTTAGTCTATTGCACTGGCTCCTTTCCTAACTTCCTACATACGAGTACGAGGTATTGCTGTTACTGCTGTATACCAGGTAATGCGTAACGCCATACCAGGTAATACGTACGTAACGCCTCTATCGAAATACTCGGTCTGTCCTACCTACGTACAGCAGTACCGCTGCTGTACGTCCTGCTAGTACATATGATACTGGCGTCGGTATTCGCAGTCGTTCTTTTTTCTCACCTAGGACCACAAGATGCGACGGCGAGCTAGCACCCTCGCCCCTCGCAGCAGCAGCAGCAGCAGCAGCAGCAGCAGCAGCAGATGCGCTTGTCTTCGACACCCTGCCACCAGGTCGGAAAGGATCTCGTTGGAAGCCCCTGGCGGCCTCAGCGGCCGCTTGACTTGGCGGTATCCCGCTCATCGCACTATTTTTGGGGGTATAAATTGCCGGATGTACGTACATACATATATACGGAGGTAGTAGTAGCGGCGTGACAGAGTAGGCGTTGGGTTGATGAGCATGGGAGAGTGGGAGCATCGTGCCCGGTATAAGGGAGAGGGAGTAAAGTACGTAGTCCCTGGGTCTACGACACGTCATGGCATAACACGAGACTTGCTGTGTGAGTCTTGTGGACTGCTCTGCAGACGTATGCTAGAGTTAAGAGTTACTGTTGTACGAGGAGACGAGGCGAGGAGCAAGGCTATTAACTTACAGCGGGCACGCCGAGTTATGAGCGCCCCGCGCGACAAGCCAAACCGGGGCACCTCAGAAGGGAAAATGGACGGTAACAAGTGACGGACCACAGCAGCAGCACCGGGCGCTGCTGCGTGATTGGGTCGTAATACGTACCAGGTACCACTCTGGGCGGGAATATAAGGACCGTTTGTACATCAATATGAAGACCAAGCGGTCCATATATCGACGCCCAGAGGGGTACAACGTCAACATTGGTGCCCCGAAACCACTGCAAGGAGCAAGGAGTCGCACGGTACGGGCGCGACATGATCCTTACCCTATAAATACCCGTACTGCAATTAGGCGCTCACGCTGCTCGTAGCCGGCTGATATGTATGACCAATGTTACCGTTGCTGTGTTGGTCACTATCTTGGGGGTTCCGAAGGGTTTGATTGACTACAAAGCACTCTTATCTGTACTGGGTACTGGGAAATATATACCATGGTACTTGGTACAGGTAGGTTTTACGTACGTAGCGTAGGCGGGGCACACCTATTCGGCCGCTTTTTAACTCCCGAATGCTCTACGGCGCTCGGGGTACTGCTGTAGCTATATGGGGTACCACTTACAGCAGCAGCAGCAGCAGTAACTGCGCGTTCGGATAAACCGGTGAACTTGATCCCTTATGTCCGGAAATGTAAGGACCGTTTGGCTAAAAATATGAATAACTAAATGGTCATTATATTTCCGGACATGTATCAACTCAAAACAAAAACAAAAAACACAAATCACAGCAGCAACCAGCAGCAAGCACGTCGGGTAATAACAACCAATTTCTAGCATCGGGCAGAGCGCGGAGTCAAGCGTCGACAGAGGCTGCCGGCTTGCGCCAACGCTACGTAGCTTGCGGCTGTGCACGCGAGGCACGCATAGCGCTAGGGCTCACTGCGGTGTGCAGAAGCGACACCCTCTGCTCACTCGTTGTGCACTTGGGCGCAGCACTATAAGTTACACAGCAGAGTAGGGCATCAGGATATACAATATGAGCTACTGCTGTACACACGAATACACTGAAAAAATTACAGCCAATTCCAAAACAGAGAACCCACCGCCTCACAATGCGACAGCGCGGACGGCCAGCAAGAGCCCGAGGCAGGACAGCAGGGTTGCAGCGCGAGCTTCGGAGGGATGATACCAGCACATATTTTGTTTTGTTTTACTCGCGGGCTCTCGGGTACATGTTTTCACATGGTGTGTAAAGGCGTTTATACCTAGGGGACACATGTATTCGGTTTCGCGAAACGGCACCTTTTCCCCCGCATCTCAGCTCTCGGCTTCGCGGCTGCTTCGCGCAATTGCACCCACGGGCAACGTGCAATCCTTTTCCTCCTCCCTCACCTCATCAGGATGCACCTTTCTAGACTGCTGATATCCTAGGTGGATAGATGACATGTAACATTCGTTTGCGATGGCTCTCGTCCGTGGTCAGCAAAGAAAGGCGGCGAGCCAAAATCATCATGACAAAAATAACGAGAAAAATATCGTCCGAGATTTGTCGACCGCGCCGGCATGGATCGGGTCCCCGGATCTGTCTAGGGTCGACCTCCTGCAAACTCAAACGTTTGCCGTCGACAAGAAAGCGGGGCCTCGGAAAAGGCAGTGGCATGAAGACTGGCGAGAGCTCGTCATCGGGGCATCCCCCTACAGCAGAGTGAGAAAGTCACACACGCCTCATCAGTCGGTGTTGTTGCTGTGTTTTGAAAAACCTGCGGGGAAAGTATGCCTCATACAAATGTATGGTACGAGTACTTATGTATCAATAGCTAGCGAAGATAAAGATATGCCGTCGACGTCGGCCTATAGCACCCGGTGCGACACCACAGTATGAACTCGTGCGAAGATCAACATAGACTACTGTGCCTCGTACGAGTGATCTGTCTCGCGTGTCACTGGGTAAGACTTGGCGGACAGATATCACAGCCAAAACAACGCAAAAAAATATTGAACTCTATTCCCAAGTATTTTCTTACCCTAAAAATGTGATGGCAACCCGCAACAATGCACGCTGCGTCGCAATGCTGCTGTGCGAAATTCCGGCATGCCTGGTAGATGTCATGTTTATGTTTAGTTTGCACGCCATCGCTGTAAACAACTAACGGGGAGGGATGCAACGGTGTCACGCCACAAAAAACAGTTTGGACGGAAACAATTTGCCTTCCGTACGTCGTGGAGTCTCCAGTACTCGTAGAGCCTCCAGGACGAGTCATACAGATAACGATCAGAAAACACGCACCGCGTTAGGTAGGATGCATATACCATGAGACTACAACGTGAACGACTATGATAATGCTCTGCAGAAGAAAAGCTAGAGGTGCAAAGGAAGCAACTGTTTATGATCTCAGTGCGGTGGATGGTAAAACAACCGCTTTAATCGGGCAACGGGAACGACAGTCGGTATGCTGCAGTATGAGAAAACAGGAAAGTCATGAGAGTGTGATGGTGTTACGCCTACTGAGCTACTGGGGTGAAATATCAATCGACCACATACCCAGCCCAGGGTAAGCCTTATATAACGACACCACTATTACGCATACTACTGCTAGAAAACGATAACAACTCTAAGTCCGACTATCAATAGCTCATCGCCGAAAAAATTGCATGAGTGCAATTGTGTAACGAGAGGTTTAAGGCCGCCATTTTTTTGCGCCCGCTTCGTTTATCCCCATTTTCTTTCCAGCACGTTGCACCAGTTCCAGAGCGACGCGTCGTTACGGTGCAAGAGACAGTCGCGCGAAAAATGGCAAAGTTCCGCGCTAAGCTCGGCGTCACAGCCGCCGACCTCGCGCCAGCTTCCGTGGCGCTAGAGTCGTCCGAGGGTTTGACAGAAGGAGATGGAGACGGAGACACCGACGGGGCCGAGGTTGGGGAACAGACTGGGGTCGGGGTCGGGGTTAGACCATCTACTACCGGTCGCCACCGACCGTGCAAAGCACCGGTAGACATTGGGTTCTGGAAGAAAGAGACGGAGGAAATGCTGAGCCTCCTGGGTACCACAGCCGAGAGCGCTCACGACTACCCCATGACCGAGCTCAAGCGTGCGGTACGTTGTCTCGTGCGGTCAGTATGAGTAGCAGAAGAAACAAGAAGAAGGAGCTTGGGGCACAGGGTAGTAGACTCTCACCAGCAACCAGAGCACAACAAAAGCACAAGACTGCCCTCCTTTCTCTCTCTTCTCTCCTGTCCCCTTCCGAAACGCATTTCGATGGGCTCCGTAATGTCATACCAGGTATAGCGTGTTTCTTAGGCGTATGTGATATCAAAATATATACTGGCAGCATCTACTGGCAGGCTCTATCAGTAGATAGTTACTGGCAGTAGATTACTACTGCCAATACATACTGCGCCAAGTGCCAAGCTTGACATGGGGTGCTCAGGCAATAAACTACCATGTCACTCATGGATATACCGTCGAATTTCGTAACCGCCACAATGTCCGTCCATCCCATACGCAAAAAGCGCAAGAAGCCAGGACGCGACTACATTAGTTCTAACAATTAGATCAGTAGCACCACAGCTGCGAAAAAGGTGTTACGTATAGTCCTACCCCCCACACATTTTTGGCTGTTTTTAGACCACACAAAGGATGGTGCCACACCCTAACAGGGCGATTCTCACTACACCCACTGCACGCTGACCAGTATCGAACGTATAAACCCTACCCTCCCGCCCTCCCTCCCTCCCTCCCTCCCTCCCTCCAGGGCGCGAAAAGTGCTCGTAGTTTGCTTTTTACGAGTGCGTGGTCGCAAGCTACGTACGTAGCAGCGTAGTACACCTGTTTCCGCACCTCTGTGGGTATCTTGGACTGCCGCGTTCGTGCGTGGGCGACGCCGAAGGCCCGGCATCGGCGCCCAAACCACTCTGGCCGGCAACCGCGTTCCTCGAGAGAAACGCGGCCAAGCGGCGCCTCGACCTTTCGTTATCTCCTCCACCAGACTTGATTGCGCTTCCTTCCCCGGCGACGGCTGCCCCTCGTTGGCGTTTCGGGGCGGGTTGGGAGCGCCCTCGCCGGGCCGCTTGTTCGCCGCTCAGGCGTTCGATCCCACCCCCGCCAGCGGAAGAAGAAATGTTGCTGATGGGCGCGGACGGCCTACGATAAGAAGAAAGTGAGGTCAATATATAATTGTAGACGCAGCTTGCTCGCGGTAAGTATACTACTTGTCTACTGTAGTTTGTCCTCCCGTCGAATGCTTTTCGTGGGACCGCGCGAGGGCAGGACACCCGCGTGCATGGAAGGGAGTGGGGAGGGTAGAGGTAGGGGGGGGGGGGGGTTCTATCATCTGCTGACCGAGCAATCGAGGCACGGTTCTTCGATACTAAAGACCCCTCCGTCATGCAAGGACACCTTTCGTTTCGACTCTCTTCGAGCACCCCCCACGTTACCTACTTCCTCTGTCCCGTAAGTACTACGAATGAAAGCAAACAAACCGGGAGTCGCACCTCGCCCCGATCGAAGCCTTATCACCCCCCGCCGTCGCAGCAACCTGACCCCGCCCCCCGCCCTCCCGACCGGCCTCTTCCTTGGCCGTCTGCGGCGGCGGCGCGTCTCGGCAATACTCCTCTGGAAGCACGCCAAACAGACATGCTGACACCTTTTCTTCCAGCTCCGCGCGCGCGTCCGCTGGGGTAGACGCCCCCCGCTCGCCCCGAGCCCTCCTCCTACCGCGTGCTCTTTCGGCCACCGCGGGTGTGGGGCGAGGGCGAGGCCAAGGAGCGTGGTGTCGGTACTCCGGCAGGGCGTAGCCACCCCCGCCGCGAGCGGTTGGATTTCCGGCTGCTGTTGAAGCCCTTGTCGTTGACCTGTCCGGCCGTCCGTCCCCCCCCCGCGGCTCGACTCGGGAGCGAGAAGAAGATGGCGAGGACGACATCTGACAAAGGAGCAACCAAGCCAAGGGATATTTCATGCGGGGGAAGGGGGGAAGGAGGGAGGGAGGGAGGGAGGGCGGGAGGGTAGGGTTTATACGTTCGATACTGGTCAGCGTGCAGTGGGTGTAGTGAGAATCGCCCTGTTAGGGTGTGGCACCATCCTTTGTGTGGTCTAAAAACAGCCAAAAATGTGTGGGGGGTAGGACTATACGTAACACCTTTTTCGCAGCTGTGGTGCTACTGATCTAATTGTTAGAACTAATGTAGTCGCGTCCTGGCTTCTTGCGCTTTTTGCGTATGGG
This sequence comes from Saccharina japonica, assembly GCA_008828725.1. Taxonomy (NCBI): domain Eukaryota; class Phaeophyceae; order Laminariales; family Laminariaceae; genus Saccharina; species Saccharina japonica. The sequence goes on from MEHQ01002110.1 coordinate 87,806, forward strand.
ATGGACGGACATTGTGGCGGTTACGAAATTCGACGGTATATCCATGAGTGACATGGTAGTTTATTGCCTGAGCACCCCATGTCAAGCTTGGCACTTGGCGCAGTATGTTTTGGCAGTAGTAATCTACTGCCAGTAACTATCTACTGATAGAGCCTGCCAGTAGATGCTGCCAGTATATATTTTGATATCACATACGCCTAAGAAACACGCTATACCTGGTATGACATTACGGAGCCCATCGAAATGCGTTTCGGAAGGGGACAGGAGAGAAGAGAGAGAAAGGAGGGCAGTCTTGTGCTTTTGTTGTGCTCTGGTTGCTGGTGAGAGTCTACTACCCTGTGCCCGAAGGGTGGGAGCGACGGAATATTCAATACCAGAGCGTTTTATGATGCGCTCGCGCGACCGACGACCACTTCACTCATGAAATCAAGTATACTGGTGCAATCTATAGTATGCATACTGATTGTGGACAGCATCAGCATGACATCTAATGATTGGAGCTGCCAGTGCCCAGCCCTATTCACTCGATTGCCATTTACCTGGTATATATACGTTTTACACCGCATGCTTCACGGGTAGGAGAACTACTTAAATACAGCATGTTGTGTTTAACGAGAAGTACCATTTGTTGTTAATCTGTCAGATCTGCCTACTTCCTATGTGTACTTCGTCCTGGTATTTCCGGATTCCCCGCTCCTTCTTCGTGTTTCTTCTGCTACTCATACTGACCGCACGAGACAACGTACCGCACGCTTGAGCTCGGTCATGGGGTAGTCGTGAGCGCTCTCGGCTGTGGTACCCAGGAGGCTCAGCATTTCCTCCGTCTCTTTCTTCCAGAACCCAATGTCTACCGGTGCTTTGCACGGTCGGTGGCGACCGGTAGTAGATGGTCTAACCCCGACCCCGACCCCAGTCTGTTCCCCAACCTCGGCCCCGTCGGTGTCTCCGTCTCCATCTCCTTCTGTCAAACCCTCGGACGACTCTAGCGCCACGGAAGCTGGCGCGAGGTCGGCGGCTGTGACGCCGAGCTTAGCGCGGAACTTTGCCATTTTTCGCGCGACTGTCTCTTGCACCGTAACGACGCGTCGCTCTGGAACTGGTGCAACGTGCTGGAAAGAAAATGGGGATAAACGAAGCGGGCGCAAAAAAATGGCGGCCTTAAACCTCTCGTTACACAATTAATTGCACTCATGCAATTTTTTCGGCGATGAGCTATTGATAGTCGGACTTAGAGTTGTTATCGTTTTCTAGCAGTAGTATGCGTAATAGTGGTGTCGTTATATTAGGCTTACCCTGGGCTGGGTATGTGGTCGATTGATATTTCACCCCAGTAGCTCAGTAGGCGTAACACCATCACACTCTCATGACTTTCCTGTTTTCTCATACTGCAGCATACCGACTGTCGTTCCCGTTGCCCGATTAAAGCGGTTGTTTTACCATCCACCGCACTGAGATCATAAACAGTTGCTTCCTTTGCACCTCTAGCTTTTCTTCTGCAGAGCATTATCATAGTCGTTCACGTTGTAGTCTCATGGTAAATGCATCCTACCTAACGCGGTGCGTGTTTTCTGATCGTTATCTGTATGACACGTCCCGGAGGCTCTACGAGTACTGGAGACTCCACGACGTACGGAAGGCAAATTGTTTCCGTCCAAACTGTTTTTTGTGGCGTGACACCGCTGCATCCCTCCCCGTTAGTTGTTTACAGCGATGGCGTGCAAACTAAACATAAACATGACATGTACCAGGCATGCCGGAATTTCGCACAGCAGCATTGCGACGCAGCGTGCATTGTTGCGGGTTGCCATAACATTTTTAGGGTAAGAAAATACTTGGGAATAGAGTTCAATATTTTTTTGCGTTGTTTTGGCTGTGATATCTGTCCGCCAAGTCTTACCCAGTGACACGCGAGACAGATCACTCGTACGAGGCACAGTAGTCTATGTTGATCTTCGCACGAGTTCATACTGTGGTGTCGCACCGGGTGCTATAGGCCGACGTCGACGGCATATCTTTATCTTCGCTAGCTATTGATACATAATTCCTCGTACCATACATTTGCATGAGGCATACTTTCTACTTTCCCCGTAGGTTTTTCAAAACACAGCAACAACACCGACTGATGAGGCGTGTGTGACTTTCTCACTCTGCTGTAGGGGGATGCCCCGATGACGAGCTCTCGCCAGTCTTCATGCCACTGCCTTTTCCGAGGCCCCGCTTTCTTGTCGACGGCAAACGTTTGAGTTTGCAGGAGGTCGACCCTAGACAGATCCGGGGACCCGATCCATGCCGGCGCGGTCGACAAATCTCGGACGATATTTTTCTCGTTATTTTTGTCATGATGATTTTGGCTCGCCGCCTTTCTTTGCTGACCACGGACGAGAGCCATCGCAAACGAATGTTACATGTCATCTATCCACCTAGGATATCAGCAGTCTAGAAAGGTGCATCCTGATGAGGTGAGGGAGGAGGAAAAGGATTGCACGTTGCACGTGGGTGCAATTGCGCGAAGCAGCCGCGAAGCCGAGAGCTGAGATGCGGGGGAAAAGGTGCCGTTTCGCGAAACCGAATACATGTGTCCCCTAGGTATAAACGCCTTTACACACCATGTGAAAACATGTACCCGAGAGCCCGCGAGTAAAACAAAACAAAATATGTGCTGGTATCATCCCTCCGAAGCTCGCGCTGCAACCCTGCTGTCCTGCCTCGGGCTCTTGCTGGCCGTCCGCGCTGTCGCATTGTGAGGCGGTGGGTTCTCTGTTTTGGAATTGGCTGTAATTTTTTCAGTGTATTCGTGTGTACAGCAGTAGCTCATATTGTATATCCTGATGCCCTACTCTGCTGTGTAACTTATAGTGCTGCGCCCAAGTGCACAACGAGTGAGCAGAGGGTGTCGCTTCTGCACACCGCAGTGAGCCCTAGCGCTATGCGTGCCTCGCGTGCACAGCCGCAAGCTACGTAGCGTTGGCGCAAGCCGGCAGCCTCTGTCGACGCTTGACTCCGCGCTCTGCCCGATGCTAGAAATTGGTTGTTATTACCCGACGTGCTTGCTGCTGGTTGCTGCTGTGATTTGTGTTTTTTGTTTTTGTTTTGAGTTGATACATGTCCGGAAATATAATGACCATTTAGTTATTCATATTTTTAGCCAAACGGTCCTTACATTTCCGGACATAAGGGATCAAGTTCACCGGTTTATCCGAACGCGCAGTTACTGCTGCTGCTGCTGCTGTAAGTGGTACCCCATATAGCTACAGCAGTACCCCGAGCGCCGTAGAGCATTCGGGAGTTAAAAAGCGGCCGAATAGGTGTGCCCCGCCTACGCTACGTACGTAAAACCTACCTGTACCAAGTACCATGGTATATATTTCCCAGTACCCAGTACAGATAAGAGTGCTTTGTAGTCAATCAAACCCTTCGGAACCCCCAAGATAGTGACCAACACAGCAACGGTAACATTGGTCATACATATCAGCCGGCTACGAGCAGCGTGAGCGCCTAATTGCAGTACGGGTATTTATAGGGTAAGGATCATGTCGCGCCCGTACCGTGCGACTCCTTGCTCCTTGCAGTGGTTTCGGGGCACCAATGTTGACGTTGTACCCCTCTGGGCGTCGATATATGGACCGCTTGGTCTTCATATTGATGTACAAACGGTCCTTATATTCCCGCCCAGAGTGGTACCTGGTACGTATTACGACCCAATCACGCAGCAGCGCCCGGTGCTGCTGCTGTGGTCCGTCACTTGTTACCGTCCATTTTCCCTTCTGAGGTGCCCCGGTTTGGCTTGTCGCGCGGGGCGCTCATAACTCGGCGTGCCCGCTGTAAGTTAATAGCCTTGCTCCTCGCCTCGTCTCCTCGTACAACAGTAACTCTTAACTCTAGCATACGTCTGCAGAGCAGTCCACAAGACTCACACAGCAAGTCTCGTGTTATGCCATGACGTGTCGTAGACCCAGGGACTACGTACTTTACTCCCTCTCCCTTATACCGGGCACGATGCTCCCACTCTCCCATGCTCATCAACCCAACGCCTACTCTGTCACGCCGCTACTACTACCTCCGTATATATGTATGTACGTACATCCGGCAATTTATACCCCCAAAAATAGTGCGATGAGCGGGATACCGCCAAGTCAAGCGGCCGCTGAGGCCGCCAGGGGCTTCCAACGAGATCCTTTCCGACCTGGTGGCAGGGTGTCGAAGACAAGCGCATCTGCTGCTGCTGCTGCTGCTGCTGCTGCTGCTGCTGCGAGGGGCGAGGGTGCTAGCTCGCCGTCGCATCTTGTGGTCCTAGGTGAGAAAAAAGAACGACTGCGAATACCGACGCCAGTATCATATGTACTAGCAGGACGTACAGCAGCGGTACTGCTGTACGTAGGTAGGACAGACCGAGTATTTCGATAGAGGCGTTACGTACGTATTACCTGGTATGGCGTTACGCATTACCTGGTATACAGCAGTAACAGCAATACCTCGTACTCGTATGTAGGAAGTTAGGAAAGGAGCCAGTGCAATAGACTAACAATGAGATTATACCAGGGCACAGATGAGTGTTAATAGTATTAGTCATGACACGAAGTCACAAATATCTATTGAAGCAAGAACACCGATAGTTTTTTTTTGTTTGATCGAATCCAAGATGCAGAAGTATAGATATTATAATCGCTGCTCGCCGGGTATTATACCAGGGCACAGACGAGTAGTAGGTAGAATAGTCACGACACGAGTCACAAGTATTGATTGAAGCAAGACCACCGACAGTTTTTTTTAATCGAATCCAAGATGCAAAAGTTTAAGTACAGATATTCTAGTCGCTGCCCGCCGGGGATATGCAACGTTTCTACGGCACGTTAACGTTACTTATAATACTACTGCTTTTGTATTTTTTCTGTTTAATTTAGGGTCCAAGGTATCAACACCCGGTATCGTATCGCCTGTGCACTTGTGTAGTGCACGCACTGCAGTGAGCTTGGTGTCGCAGCTCGAAGGAGCACAACATCAGGCACCCGCCAGTCAACTGCCGCCAACCAATACAACAATTGACTGAAGTTTTATCAGCTTTCGGCTTTCATGTTTTTCCCCAGCTTGCATTCGCTGAAAAAAGAAAAAACGCCACCGAGAGCGTGAGTCGGCGCAAATCGATTGAAATATATCGGCAAATATTAGGGTACGATAAAAAATGCAAGGCAAGAACCGTAATGGGGGAGGAGGGAGAGGAGCCTACTTTGTGACCCCGGATCTGAGTTACGACTGGGGAGGGAGAAAGACGGAAGTGCGAAGATAATAAAGGGGATGGGGAAAAAAAACAACTAAATATTCAAAGAAAATATAAATATGTATATACAGGTATATATATGATATCGAAATATTGGAGTCCAGTAACTTGAAAAAACGAAAGATATCGAAAACGCCTGAAAATCTCGATCAAATCCACCCCCACCGTGATGACAGTCCACGGCCTGGGCGGGACGCCGGAGGACCTGTCGTACCTTAAGGAGAGCTTGGATCGGCGAGGGGGGGAGGGGGTTCTCGTGCACCTTGCGCGATGCAACCAGGGCAAGACTAAGGACGGCGTGGCAATGGGTGGGGAACGCTTGGCAAAGGAGGTGAGGGGGGAGGGGGAAGGTGGGGGAGGCGGAGGGTAGGGGGGAGGGGCGGAGAAGAAGTACGGCTAGCTCCCCTCGTATTGTTTACGTATTGTATACCCCCTTTTTTTAAAGGTGTAGCCAGCACTGACGTCCCGTTGGTGACACTGGCTGCAAGCGGTACGACAAACATGGCCGGAGGGATTTCCTTTGAGGAGAAGGGGGGGGGGGGAGTCGTCGGTTGGGGAGGGCGTCGCATCCGGTTTCCCTTTCTCAGCGTTTTTTTTTCTGTGTGGGTCTTGGGATAGAAGAAGCAAGCCAATCTCAGTGGCTAACTCACTGACTGTCTGACTTGACTGTTGTCACTCCTTTCGATTCCGAGCTGGAAAGTCACGCGGCGTTCAGGCCTAAGGTACGTTGTATCGGCAGAAGCTTACGTTGCTATGTTTTTTTTCCCCGCTCGTTGCTGTGACAGATCCGGGGGGTAGTCGAGAGGACGCCCTCCCTCTCTCGCATCAGCCTCGTGGGTAACAGCCTGGGCGGGCTGTACGTGCGCTACGCCGTGAAAATTCTTTACCGCGCCGATGGTGGTGGTCGTGCTGCTGCTGCTGCCGGTGAAGCTGCGGGAGCGGCGGTGGCGGCGGTGGCGGCAGAGATAGCAGTTGGCGGCGGCGGCGGTGGCGGCGTCAAAGGGGGCGGATCGACGGACAGGTTTTCGTCCACCGCCTCAACAGCAACAGTAACGGCTGCGACAACGGAAACGGACATTGCAACTGCAACTTCAACTTCGACAGCAGCTGCAGCTCAAACTTCAAAGAAAGCTGAAATGGAAACTGTAACGGCAACGGTAACATCGCCAGCCGCCGCCGCCGCCCGCGGCAGCAGTATGAGTAAAGCCGCGGAGGAAGGTCAAGTGCCGCCGGCGTCGTCCTCGCCCGTGGAAGAAGGGAAAGCGGCGGCGGTGGCGGCGGTGGCGGAGGCAAGGGAGGGCGGAACGGTGGCGGGCTTGAAACCGTCGGTGTTCATGACCATCGCGTCGCCGCACCTCGGCGTGCGGCGGTTCACGTACGTCCCGCTTCCCACGCCGCTGCACTCGCTCGCCAGCGTGTTCGTCGGCAAGACCGGCTCCGACCTCTTCCTCGAACGAAACGGCGGTAGTTCCGCCGCCCTTATTCCTCCTCCTCCTCCTTCCCCCTCTCTTTCCCCTTCAGCGATAAGCAGCGCTTTCCGGCGTTACTTTTCTTTGTTTCCGGAAGACTCCGGTGGAAAAGTGGTCGGGAAAGAAGGCCCTGGGTCCGGGACGGAGGCGAGGGCGAGGGCGGGGGTGGGGGTGGGGGCGGGAACGGGGGTGGGGGCGGGAAAGGTGGGGCGAGAAGCCTCCCTCTTGTACGAGATGGCGACCTCGGAAGAGTTTTTGACCCCGCTGAAGGCGTTTCGCTGGCGCAGGGCCTACGCCAACCGTCGCGGAGACTTCATGGTGCCCTACGGGACCGCGGCGTTTGTCTCGCCCGGCGAGGGAGACGGCTCCGAGACGACAACGAGGACGACGACGGCGCCTCCAGCGGAGGTGACCTTGGCGGGGGTTGTCGGGGGGAGTGGAGCGGGGGCGGCGGCCGCGGGTGCGGGGGTGGGGCAAGGCAAGGACGCGTGGGAGGGGGCGGAGGAGGAGGAGGAGGAGACGGAGGAGGTAGATACCGGCGCTTCAGCCAGCGAATTCACCGTTGTGGACCGCGTTCTCGGAGCGAAGCACGGAGCGATCGTGGGAATGGCTCGCGTTCCTCCGGCGGCACCGGCGAGGGCGATGGCGATGGCGGGGGCGGGGGCAAGGAATAGAGCGGGGGTGGGGGTGGGGACGAGGGCGGGGGTGGGAGCGGCTGCAGGAAGCGGAGATAACGGTGGCGATGCTGGGCTCCACGACGAAGGGGAGGGTGAGACGGCGGCGGCCCGGGTGGCGGTTGCGGCGAGGGTAGCGGTGGCCGCGGGGGCGGCGGGGGTGGCGGCCTCTGGGGGCGGTGAGAGGCCGGTGAGGCCGGGTCGCACGAGGATCTTCGTTAGGTCGAAGGCCTCCGCGAGAACGCGGGGAAGGAAGAGCATGGAAGAGGAGATGGCGGACGGCCTTAACTCGTGCGGGTGGGAGAAGGCGAGTACATGAAGTTGGAGCCGTATTTTGCGTCTGCGAGGGGCGAGCGGGGGTAGGGTCGGGTGGGGTCGGGTGGCGTTAGGTGGGGTGGAGACTCAAAACATGATGTTGGTCCGGTGTGGGTTTTGGGTTTTGTTGCGATTTTGTACTGCTAGTTGGTCGGGCATTTTGGGGAAGGGGGATGCCACACACAACACGCATATGAGAGCATGTCCGGGTGTTTTTACGGAAGTTGGATCAAGCGGTGGTATACAAGATAGCGTCCTCGTAGATATCGTGCGATCGAGGACAGGAGCGCTTGTAAGCACACTTTTTTGTTGTTGTTGAAATAGCGGTGCATGCGCTCGCAACAGTGTGTCTCTTGCTTTTTTTATTGTCGCCTTGGTTCGATTTCCGTGTCCCCGGTGTCCCTCCTGCTCGTTTCGTCAATACACTCTCTCTCTCCCTCTTTTCCCCTCATGTACGAACTCTGCTGTTTTTTTTTTCACAAATGGCGTTTCGACTCGCTGCCCCCCCCCCCCCCCCCCCCCCCCCCCCCTCCTTACCGAACTTCCTCCCTTTCACACTGCATTGCACTGGCTTGACATATGACGACAGAATCCCCACCTGTTCAGTGTTCGCCTTGTCCGTCAAGACTACGAACTGTTGTAAAGGATTTTTATTTTTTCAATCATTCCGATTTGGCTTTTTATTCCCCCCCCCCCCCCCCCCATAAGTAATATATATTTATAGAATTGGTTGGGTCGTTGCAACGACGCTGTAAAACACGGCCACTCGCTGTCGTGAGCTAGACACAACCAGGGTGCCGGTTGTTGTTTGTTTGCTTTTTTTTTGGCGGTCACCAAGCTGCGTCGAGTAGATCATTTGTGCGGGGTGGAGAACGCTTTGTTCGCACAAGGGGAATGTGCGTTCAGTAGTGTTTGATATGGTAAGGCGTCCTGTGAGGCAGTTTACATAGTAAAACCGATTGCTATCTCCGAAGTGGCCACACCAGAATTAAAATAACTCATTTGAAAGCTGTCGTCACATATGCAAGCCGCTCAGAGAGCGGTTCTTACAGGATGCAGCTCAACCTCCATGCGACTCGCCAATACTCACGGCGTTTCGCGCTTGTGCAAGCAATGGTCTGCCTGGTTGTGAAAACCCAACGCGCTCGTCCCGGCATATGTAGGGATGGAGGGTCCTATGGTCATATGACTAACGCCGTGCCACATAGTACACACCCCTCCCCCCCCCCCCCCGCCGCTCCACCGGCTTACCACCTCGCGCTGACTTCGCAACCCCCCAAAACAAAAACACTGCAGGTGTCGGTGGACTTCGGCGGGCTCGCTCCGTTCTCCCACAACAAGATCTGCGCGCTTTCTAGAGGCCCGCTAACCAGGGCGGTCTTCCGCTCAGGGAAGACCATTGTTGACCACGCCGCCAATTTTTTGGTATCGTACGATCTCAAGGAGGACCTTAAGAATGGCGACGGCGGCGGCGGCGGCGGTAGTCATGGGGGGTGATGTTGATAGACGGCCGCGGCACCGCCGACTGCTGCGGCATCTTTTATATGCTGCGTCTACTGCACAATTACCGACGAAGGTGTCAGTTGCAGACAATTGTGTTAATTGCCGACGAAGGTGCCAATTACCGACAAAGGTGTTCGTTGCCGATAAAGGTGTCAGTTATCGACCAAGGCGAAAATTGCTGATGAAGTGGTTGCCGACAACTGTGTTAAGATACCGAGAAAAGTGTCAGTTGCCGACGAATGTGTCAATTACCGACGGTGTCAATTACCGACGAAGATGACAGTTTCCGACGATTGTGTCAGTTGCCTACGAAGGCGTCAGTTACCGACGAAGGTGTCAGTTACCGACGAAGATGACAGTTTCCGACGATTGTGTCAGTTGCCTACGACGGTGTCAGTTACCGACGAAGGTGTCAGCTACCGACCAAGGTGTCAGCTACCGACGAAGATGTCATGCTTTAAGTTTGTTTTTAGAAGGGGGAGAGAGTGTATTTGTATTTTTTGCAGAGTATGGAAGGCCTTATCATATTGTTTTTATTTGGAAATGATGGCACCTACGCTCGCACAGTTTTGGGGGGTACATGATGTAGTGAAGGGTGTAGTGAAGGGGGCAAGGCGTAACCCCGGTTTCTGATACCGTAGGTATCGAGGGAGTGGTGCAGTGGTGGCTCCGATTGTGGACGTTGTAAATATTTTACACGCCGTATGATAAGCGCGTGGGGGCGTTTAAGCCTCTTCCGCAGTGCGCAGCTCTACCCTGAGCCGTACTTCCTTGTCGTGCCACTTTTTTTGTTTTTGACCGGGTGACGCATGCTACGATAAAGGTGCGCCATGGTTTTTCTGAGCTCTTCACTTAAGGAGCGTCATACCTCACCGAAAAAATGGTTTTGGAAAGAAAATAAAAGTGCTACTGGGCGAGAAATCCCATTTCCGAAGTGTACTCTGAAACATTATTCGTCACAAAAATGAAAGTCCGACGAATTTGGGTTAAGGAGCCCGATCGTTCAGAAAACGATTCAGCCAAAAAGTGCCACCTCTACCGTAGCACGCGTCGGGTATTTTTTTTTTCCCCCGAGGGCAGTTTTCTTGCTTCCGACCAGCCGCCGTGTCTCTACCTAGCTCTAGCTGTATTAATAGCGCTAGCTCTGCTGCTGTAGCCGCTTTGAATGGGTTGATAGTGCAGTAGACGATTGATTTTGCTTCGACGAGCACAAGTTCAGCGCTGCAACATACAAAGAGCTACGTCAAACGCTATCTCGGAATAACACACAAGTGCCTGGCACCTGGTATTGAATATTTTTGTCGCCAATTATTGGGAGGAGGGGACCTCCCCCCCCCCCCCCCCCCCCCCCCCCCCCCCCCCCCCCCCCCCCACACC
>MEHQ01002110.1:107192-131136 GCA_008828725.1 Saccharina japonica
TTTAGGGTCGTTCTTATCGAGCAACTTTTTCCCAAAATTTCCAAAACAAATTTCCAAAAAAAATAGGAAAATCAAGAAAAAACAGGATTTATTTGGAAATCTGGAATTTTTACAGAGGGCAAAATATTTGGAAGGCTTCGCATTCCAAAATTTGGAAATTATTTTTGGAAAATATGGAAGTCCTAAAAATTGCGCGAAAAAATTATTTGGAAATTTTGGAAAAAAGTTGCTCGATAAGAACGACCCTTACTATGCCCCCCCGTAATACAGTACAATTGGTACTCGTATATAGCTCATTTCCCTGAAATCTCGCCCGTGGTGATGAAATCTGGAGTGTCGCATGGTACATACAATCAACAATCAGCCATGATCACTCACCGCTCTGAACGACTCGCCCTCGAACGTGAAGTTGCAGTCGACGCAAGTCACGCCCCAGCAGTTCTTGCACGAGTACAGATGTCTCTCCACCTGGGCCTTCTTCAGGGTCTGCCAGGAAGTCGACGACAGGTTGTCGGTTAGTAGGTGGCCGAAGGCATGGGAGGGCGATACCGCTACTGTGTTGGTGGTGTTGGCGTTGGTGTTAGTGTTGTTGGCGTTGGTGGTGTTAGTGGTGCTGGTGTTGGTGTCGGTACGAGTGTTAGTGGTGCTGGTGTTGGTGTTGGTGTTGGTGTTGGTGTTAGTGATGTTGGTGTTGACGTTAGTGTTAGTGGTGTTGGCGTTGGTGTTGGTGGTGTTGGCTTTGGTGTTGATGGTTTGTGCTGGTATTGTTGTTAATGGTTGGTGATCGTGTTGGTGGTGCTGCTATTGCTGCTACTACTGCTACGCTGCTACGACCACTACGAGCTGACTACTGGTACATCTTCTGCTGCTGCTGCTGCTGCTGCTGTTGCTGCTGCTGCTTTGCTGCTGTTGTTGCTTGCTGCCGCTTGCTGCTGCTCGCTGCTGCTGCTGCTGCTGCTGCTGCTGCTGCTGCTGCTGCTGCTGCTGCTTCGTGCCGCTGCTGACTACGTATTGCACTGTTGATGCTGCTGCTTCAGCGTTCATGTTGTGAGCCCACCAGCACCAACGTGGCAAAAGCCCATACACCTACCGCGTGATTCGGTCAGCAGACTGGAGAAAACTAGCATCGCTTGTTACGACTTGCTATGTACACGCATAAACCGGTACGTATACTCGTAGTCTCTCGTACATCTTGGCCCTCTAAACTGCGATTTCACACGTTCTCTGTATATCCCTTGTATGTACGTACTGCTGCAGCTTCAGCCGCTGCCAAAACAACAAAAACTACAAGGTTGCCCTGCCACGCAACCAAGGCCAGGGCTTCACTTGCATCGCACCTCATTGCACGACTCGCACACAAAATACACCATGATGTCCGCGTGCGATCTGGGTCCAGCCCGTGGCAAAGTGGCTGTCGTGTCACGTCCTCCGAGTCCTGCGGCCAAGGATGCAAGGATGGGTGGTCCGGTCGCAGAACGGAAATGCGGCGTAACCTCACTTTCCCGATCCCCGTATGCCACATCCTTCCATATCTAAAGTCCGACAGGACTGTCGGTTCTCGGTTCTCGTGCAGGAGTAGCCCGCTCCTCGCCCGCTTGCTCCCCGTCGTTGCATTCATATTTCCACCTTGTATTGCACTTAACAGAGCTGAGCTCCCATCTCACTGGCGTGGCGCTTACGTCCCCCTTACTGCAAGCCCACCAGCGCGCTAGCCGCCCGGCGACAGCGATGCTTCTCGCGAGCGGAGGCCGGAAGGCTGTAAGCGTAGCTGGCGCGGCGGCGAAAGCTCGTGGAATGCTGCTCTCGCAGGCCCAGAGGCGCAGTTTCTTGGCGACTTCAACCGCAAAACCAGCTCCCGCCGTCGCAGTTGGTGGTGGTGGTGGTGTGCCAGAACCGGGTCTCGCGGACTCAGCCTATCGAGGGCGGCGGCTTACACTAAGTGTCGCAGCGGCAGCCGCAGCCGCGGCCGCTGCTGTGGCGGCCACCGTGTATGACCCTGCTGGCAGCAGTCCCGAGAACGGGGTTAGTGCGTCGGTGATGAACGAGGGAGAAGCGTTGATGCCGCAGCCCCCCCTCACCAAGGATATGTCCGCCTGGTCTCGGGGTGAGGTGGAGGCTTTCGTGAGCGCTCTGGGCCGAGCCGTGGGCGAAGAGCACGTGACTACGGACGATTCAACGTGAGTGCTGCAACTGCAGCTCTACCCATAGCTGTGTAGACGCAAGAGATACATACCCACCCTTACCGTAAGCCGCCCCCCGCCGTGGTGCACGAGAAGCATGCGTATTGAGCGTCTCTGCTCTTACAGAGTTAAGTACCTGCGAGGCAGGGCTTTGTCATTTGAGTACAGGTACGAGTACGAGTACATGGCCACGGTGCATTTGGACAGACGTCTCGAAATAAATGTTTTTGTTGCTGTTATTTTCATGAAATAAGCTTGTAACATCAGCCGCCGACGTACAGTCAACCAACTGAGGGTTTACTGCTGTTACTGCGGTGTGTAACACCAAACACCAGGTATTCCACGTAAAGACCTCCGTTACATTGAAATGTCTATGAAATACCTGGCATCTTACGTATATATACGAGTATGCAGAAGCGTGACAAAGAACGGGCTAACGATTGGCCAAGCGATTTATCATGTTACTACTGTAGTATACCTGGTATATGATATACATACGTACCACAACAAAAAAGAGACCCCGTTCAGCTTTTGCTGTATTACATTCACCAAGTTAGTTCTTGCGCTCTGAACGTTACGCGTATTTTCACGTTGGAATGTTGAACTACCGTACCGTACGAATGCCATTCATATATACCACCTGTAGTATAGGTCTAGGAGATGGACGACGGAGAAGGAAATCAGAAATCAGACGTCACAGAGAGGAAAACGATTTGTGCCAGTAAGATTTTTCGGCAAACACAGCAGTGACACAGCGACCAGAAAAAAAATGAAAACTGCGCCTTTTTTACTTTTTTACTTTTTACCCCCCTGCTGTCACTGACAAAATGATGCCACACTAATTCCAAGAAGTTCACACATCGGACAGACAGATCACGATCTACAGTTAGTAGATCATCTATGGATCTCACCTTGCCGTTCTGATATTTTTGGCAGGATCTGTAGAGTACAGATCCAACCCTCGACCGGTAGAAATAACGGGTTGATGTGAAGAACACACACAGGAAACATACTCGTACTACCAAGGTACTACGCGTAAAAATAATAAGTATCGCAGATTATACGGTTTCCACCCGGCAACATGAGCTAGATCATACAGATCATACAGATCATACAGATCATACAAATCATACAGATCATACAGATCAAGAAAATATATTCCCTGAAATATCTACTGGTAGATCATTAGGCGGGGATCGACGATCTGTCGGGTGTGTGAAACAGTCGGTTCCCAAAAAAAGTTGGCGTACGTATATAGTGTAGAGCTACAGTAGTAACGGCTTAAGCTTGCTGCATTCCAGTGTACTGTAGTAATCTCTGGCTCGTGGTTTTGTGACCACAGTATATATAGTAGAGTTTGTATCTCTGGGTGTAGAATCGGCACGGTGTGCTACTATACGTCGACGGGTATATACATAGAAAGGACGGTTTAATGTGAAGAACACACACGAACAAACAAGCAACCGTCGAGTGCGAGTACGCAGCAAGTACGGGTGCACGTGATAGTGCCCTGCTGAGCGGACGCCGTACAACTCCTCGCATTCGTATGCCACTACTATGGCCGTAAATATACCCCCCTTTTGGTACGTATTTGATTTGAACATGGAACGGGTACGTCTATAATGTATCTCGTAATTTTTTACCGCAGAGATTGTATCTCTTTAGCACCAAGAATTGACACGGGCACTGGATGGGCTGGATGCTGGATGTCGATGGGCAGAAGTAACGGTTTACTGGGGAGAACACACACACATATATACCGTACGAGTGTTGGACGAATGTACCTGGTAATGCTTTTTTTATACGTCATGCTTCGGCGCCTTTTTCGTCCTGTGTTTTTTCGAGTACGACGACTGGCAAATAGAGCGCGCGCGTTCAGCAGCGTATGATGGCGTGTACGTACTACGCACGCGGTTCGAGCCAGATAGTTGACCATCAAGCAAAAAATGAAGAAAAAAAACGTTGCTTTTTGTTTTTGCGCCAGTTCGGGGAAAAACAAAACAAAAAAGTCTTGAGAACGTTCTGATTGGTTCATAATTTGTTGCGCCGTCATAGAATTGGCCGAGCGCTTGACTGTCGGCTATCGGCTGTCCTTGCTAAGTGCTAAGGCGGCGCCTGCCTTACACCTTATACCTGGTACCACACAAGGTAACACCACCCCTGGGATTAATTTCCAGGTCGATGTCCTCCAAAGGAATCCGACGCAAGTCGACGAGGGAAGAGAGTGCTGAAATCTTCTCGCGATAAAAATGTAAGGCAAGCACCGCAGTGGGGAGGGGGGAAAAGAGCCTACTTAGTGACCCCGGATCTGAGTTACGACTGAAGAGGGAGACAGAAAAGAAGGGCGAAGATAATGAATGGGATGGACAAAAAAAAAAGAAAAAAAAGAGGGGGTATATAAGTATAAGTACTCACTCACACACATCGAAAATGGTGGGTTTTTTTTAGAAAAACCTGGTCCAGATTTCCTCTTGATGTACGAAGTATATATATTACCGACGTACACAGATGAAAAGGGAAGCACACACACGTTGAAGACATGGAGAAGGGACAAGAAGAAGTGAATTTCCCGGGCACCTCCCACAGGTACATATGAAATGTATCCGGGAGAAACATGCCAATTGCCTCTACGTATCCCAGACGGTTATGTATAACCATCGCGTCGCTTGGCACGTGCTCCCCCCCCCCCCTTATCGAGCAACTTAGCTTCGAAATTTCCAGATTTCGTTTGGGGGGTGCGTTATCTTGCGTGTTTTACTGCTGTATACATACGCCTATGCGCGGCTCCAAGGGCTATATATGATAACATATGGTATATATGCTTCGTATATATGTACTTGCTGCAACGCCGTGGCACGCCTCGAGGTGATTTGTTTTTTCGCGGGTGGCTCGGAAAGCCAGTAGAGCTACTTTAGCTTGCCATTTTTTTCGAGAAAATGGTCGGCAGCACACCACCAAATATCTATAGTATTAGCATTTCGTCCGGCAGGATATTTCTGGGAAATTTACAATTCACTAATAGTGTGGTCGGGTTTGGGGTTTGGACAAGATGCATGCTCTATATGTACAATACATATATCTATTCATATGTAATCATGAAAAAATGGCAAAATATATTCCCAGTGACATTTGGTAATTCCTCGGTATGTACAGCAGTACATGTTTGTACATAGGTATTCATGCAAAAATATTCCCAGTGACATTGGGTAATTCCTCGGTATGTACAATACATGTTTATAGGTATTCATGAAAAACGGCGGAGGGTATTCCCAGTGACATTTGGTAATTCCTCGGTATGTACAATACATATTTATAGGTATGATATACGAGTATTCATGAAAAATGGCAAAGGATATTCCCAGTGACATTTGGTATTTCCTCGGTATGTACAGTAGTATATATTTACAGGTATTCATGAAAAATGGCAAAGGATATTCCCAGTGACATTTGGTATTTCCTCGGTATGTACAATGCATATTTATAGGTATTCATGAAAAAATGGCAAAGGATATTCCCAGTGACATTTGGCAGTTCCTCGGTCGAAAGCTATACTATTACGGAGGGCCATAGTACATAGGACCAAATGTTTTCAGTCAAAATAGGGAAATGTGTAGTTTTTTGTGTGTACCTCAGGTCCTATTTACTATGGTCCCCCGTAATATTATTAGTACTCAGTCAGAAATAGTGTGACCGACAAATGCTACCGTAATCGTATACACATCGCACGCGTCCCGCTTTGTTCTATTCGCCTCGTACACAGATAGTGACCCTCAAACCATCTTCTCGAATACCTGGTACCCTGGTACGTGAGTGGTAACAGCTGTATACCTTCCGGAAATCGGCCTGTGATATGTGGGTGTTTTTGGTGTGGCTCGTGCAAATGATTGATTGGTCCGGCCGGTTGGCTTTCGGCTGCCAACTTTTGGCGTTCCTTGCTACCGTTGTGCCAATATCCGTGAATCCGCGGGCTAATGGTACAGTCCGTGCTGTTCGACACGCTTCAAGGAAATATGACAGTATATTTCCTCCGTCACCTTGCTTTTTTACCTGGTACCTGGTACGTACGTAAGTGATACCCATTCTGGACGGAAATGTAAGGATGGTTTGGCTATTCATGTTAGTACCCCAACGGTTTTTACATTTCCGTCCAGATCGTGTGCGGCATGATATGAGAGTGGAGAATCCCGCTCTCGTGCGCGGAACAAACGTACCGTTCGTTTTTTTCAGTCTGCGTGGTTGATGTCACGATGTCACTACTGCGGTTACTGTTGTTGCTGTTGTTGTTGCTGCAGTTATTGATAATGTTGCTGTTGTTGATGTTGTTGTTGTTGTTGCTGTGGCTGCTGATGGTGTTGCTGTTGTTGGTGTTGAAGTGGACGTTGTTGTTGACGATGTTACTTTGTGGCTTTTGTTGTTGATGCTGCTGCTGCTTATGTTATTGTTGACGCTGTTGTTTTGTGGTTTGTTGATGCCGCTGCTTATGTTGCTGCTGCTGTTGTTTATGTTGTTTATGTTGTTTATGTTGTTTATGTTGTTGTTGTTGTTGTTGTTGTTGTTGTTGTTGTTGTTGTTGTTGTTGTTGTTGTTGTTGTTGTTGTTGTTGTTGTTGTTGTTGTTGTTGTTGTTGGTGGTGTTGTTGTCGCTGGTCTCGAGTTAGCCGCCAACCCTTTTAGGTACAATTTCCAGCTGCAACCTCACCTCCCCTTTCGCGGAGCAAACTTATGATGTTCTTATGTTTGCAATATTTGTATAACGTGGTTCCCACGGAACGACTAACGGGAGCAGAACCCTCAAGGGGCTAGGCTAGAAGGGGGTAAAGAAACCCGCTGAAAGGAAATGCTACAATCGAGCGACGGCAGTGAGATAAGGCAAGGGTCAACAAGTATGGGTGTGATATCATGCCGCAGCAAAGAGGCCTCATTGATCCCAAACTATATACGAATTAACCTACGTCGAAATGTTACAACAGTAATCTACAATCCAGAAGAAAAGAGGGGATGCCAGCAGGGCGAACGCCTTTTCGGGAAAGCCTCATTGTTGTGCTAAAAGAGAGTGTAGGCCAGCCACTCCGTGGGCGGCAGCAGAGCTCGAAAACAGCACGACAAAGTAGAAAAGAGGTTAGGGAAAAAACAGACCATCCCGCCAGCCCATCGTTGGTAGCGACGGGTACCGTCGACAACGACATCAGTTTTTGTTTTTTCGCGATTATTTATTTTATTTTTTACCAGGGTACCTACTCTCTGCGACGCGGTGCCGCGTTGATTGCCAGAGAATCAACGCGGGAGTAGTAACCCCGGGTGAGAGTCTCCGGCTGATCGCAGCAGAGAGGCCTCATTGATCCCAAACTATATACGAATTAACATACGTCGAAATGTTACAACAGTATTATACGAAGTATATACCTGGTACGAAGTTTTGTTTTTATAGTTGCGTATACGCTTGGCACCTATTGTATCTGTTCGTCTCTCGTACATAATAGAGTGCGTGCGATCATCAAACTTGGTTGGATTACAAAGAGGAGCTGATTGGTTTAAACAGTTGAATCCGAACGCGCTACGTAGCCAATCATAAGTTTTTTTTTTCCGTTTGCTGAATCCAACCGACAAGAGTTACCCCGCCCTATTAGAATACTTGCGGAGGTTAAAAACAACCCAATTTTAGTCACTCTTTCCCCACAACAATTAATTGTGTTTGTGTTTTTTCTTTATTGGTATGGTATAATAGGTCAACATACTCAAAGAAACCCAACTCAACCAAATTATTCGCAAGCACGCTAATGTCAATTTGGTTGTCCGTTGTTCGCTGTCCCCTTCCTATCCCTGTCGCGCTCCAATCCTTTTCGGTCGCGCAGGTGCGAAGATCATGGCACGCCCAGGTTTTCGTACCACCGCTGCGTCCGCATGCCCGACGTTGTAGTCAGTCCCTCCACCACGGAAGAGGTAAACACGGTGGCGTCATCACAAGACGGGGGGGGGGGAGGGGGGGCACCCGCCCCCTAGCCCCCCCCCTAGCCCCCCTCCTCCCGCCAACGAGCGATACCTATGAGACGTACAGTAGTACCTGGTACAGTGGTAGTATGTTATCTTAGGCCGTATTGTAATAGCCGTCATCTTGTGTTGCGCCTGTCACCGACCCGGCGATAGAGCTGCGCGGCGGCAGCAGCAGCAGCAGCAGCAGCAGCACAATAGATGGCAAAGCGTGTAAACTACAACAAAACGGTGGTGGTGGTGGTGGTGGTGGTGGTGGTGGTGGTGCTGCTGCTGCTGCTGCTGCGGTGGCTGCTATGGAGACGGCGACAACTATACGTTTTCGTTGCGGTATCGTAGCAACGGCAACGACAACGGCTGCGACGGCTGTGATGCTGTGGTGTAATATATCTCTCGTGTGTTGGTGGTATTGTGGTTGTTGTTGTTGTTTTTTCGCCGGGTAGCGACGGAACGACCGAGCGATTTGATTCGACCGATTTGATTTGACCGATTTGATTCAACCGATTTGATTCGACCGATTGACCTGACTGACCGATTGACCGACCGATTGACCAATCTACCGACAGACAGACCAATCTACCTACCTACTGACCAATCTACCGACAGACTGACCAATATATCGACCGACTAACCGATCGATTGACCAATCTACCGACAGACCGACCAATGTATCGACCGATTGACCGACCGATTCACCAATCTACCGACAGACTGACCAATTTTCCTACCTACTGACCAATCTACCGACAGACTGACCAATATATCGACCGACGAACCGACCGATTGACCAATCTACCAACAGACTGACCAATATATCGACCGATTGACCGACCGATTGACCAATCTACCGACAGACTGGCCAATCTATCGACCGACTGACCGACCGATTGACCAATCTACCGACCGACTGACCAATATACCGACTGACCGACCGATTGACCAATCTACCGACCGCCCTGGCCAGGTGGTGGAGATTGTCAAGATCTGCACGAAACTCCAGGTTCCCATGATTCCATACGGCGGGGCCACTTCTGTTGAGGTCAGAGCAACCCCCGCCCCGCCCCCCCCTCCCCCCTTTCGCGCGCACGGTGGTGGCGGGTCGCTCTCACAGTCGGGTGTTGCTCGCTAACGTGTGTGTGACGTGTACGTAGCAGCAATAACTGCTAGCGAAGTGGGAGGGTTATATATAGAGAAGAAAAAAAAAAAAAAAAAAACGACAACGGTGAGATCGAGGATTTCGTCGAAACTCATATTTGCAAGCTGCGTGGGTTGTATTATTTATGATAGCTTGAAAAATTGAAAAACAAAAATGATTTATTTTTTGTTTTTATTTTTGCTTTTTAATATATTTACAGCAGTATTCATGGGTTTATATCTTATTTTGCTTTTTTGGGAGGGAAGGCGTCAACGTGGGATGGCATTTTACACGCGTATCAATACTGAAGTCCAAGCAACGGGTCCTACGAGTAGGCTGTTCTAGTTTTTCGAGCGACGCTTTTTTGCTTCACGTTGCGTTTTTTTTTCACCGTGTACCGGTTGGTACCTGATACCACTATGTACCTAAATATAATCACCGTTTTGTACATTCATATTCAATAAAAACGGTGAGTATATTTCGGGACAGAGTGATACGTCACTTGGCCTGCGTTGACTTTTGACGTGCGTACCTGATATATATATATATATATAAACGAACCAACCCAATCGAACTGCTGTTAATGCGCTAAACCTCCAGGGCCATCTCCTCACCCCTGTGGGCGGATGCAGCATCGACATGGGCCGCATGAACGAAATGAAACGCCTGTCCAAGGAAGATCATGACGTCACAGTGCAGCCCGGGCTCGGTGAGAAACAAGAACATACGAATACATACTTATATATATATATATAAAATATACCAGGGTACATATACCTGGAATATTAGACTATAAACTCGAGGCGTTTTTTATTTTATTTTTTTATTGTTTTTGTCGCCATGATTGAAAAACCAAAAAAAAAAAACCGACAGTAGTGGTTCCCTTTTATTTTTGTCCTTCCAAGCCCTACCACCTCGGTAGGATGAATCTGAGGCACGTTTCGCTGCTGACACCCCAAGGGTTCGGTTACGCCGCACCACCCCACCCCACCCCACCTCGGTGCCGTTCCACACACGCAAGGTACACAAAGTTATAGCATTAAAAAAGGTAGCCCTAGAAAGTCGAATGGACACCTCTCCGCCGGCGGAAAGGGAAGGCCTAGAGGGAGAAAGAGAGAAGAGACCCCATGGATAGGAAACGTCCCACGAGAGAATATGCTGTGTTTTTTGTTTTTATTGTTGTAACAGGCCTTAGCTTGGAATAGGATAGGATAGGACAGCTGTCGCTATGGGACTCGTGCAGCAGCAAGGATAGTTGGTAGCTACTACTGTCGTCAGCCCGTGTGCGTTCTGTACGGCATTGCGGCGGGCGCTTCAGGCAACTCGAACGGGTGTCCCTTGGTATTTTTTGGGCTCCGTGTGGCCTGCCGACGACGCCAATGTGGAGCGGCCCCCCCTGGCAGGTCAGGTCACTCTCTTGTGTGGGTTTGGTGTGGAGGACACACCGAGGTGGGTGGGTTGGGTTGGGTTGCCTCGGGGTCTTCTTCACGGGGAGCGGAGTGACAGAGACCTTCTTGGGTGTGAGTGACCTTGAAGTTGTGTTGTACGTAATGTAATGATGCGGTACTATCTAGGGGGAGGGGACCTGGTATACACATACATCCGTCAAAACGTATAATCACACGCGCATTCGCTCGTAGTGACTGATATACCTTGGTACCAATATGGTCGGATATATAAGGACCTTGTATAACTGAATATCAATATCAATCGGTCCTTGTATTTACGCCATGTAACACGCAAGAAAACAGTATACCCTCTGGGGGGGGGGTGTACTTTATTTTCATGCATGGCTGGCGGGGGGGGGGGGGGGGGTTGTACTCATGTTGTGCACGGCCGTAGTCATATGACCATAGACCCTCGCATCCCTACAATGCCGGGACGGAGCGCGTTGGGTTTTCACCAACCAGGCAGACATTGCTTGCACCAAGCGCGAAACGCCGTGGGGTATTGGGCGAGTCGCATGGAGGGTGAGCTGCATCCTGCTAAGAACCGCCTCTGAGGCGGACTTGCATATGGACGACAGCTTCAATGAGTTAATTTAATTTCTGGTGTGGCCACTTCCGGAGACAGCAATGGGTTTTACTATGTAACTGCCTCGCGGACGCCTTACCATATTAACACTACGCGATACGACCATTCCCCTTGTGCGGAACAAAAGTTCTCCACCCCGCACAAATGGTCTACTCGACCGCCAGCTTTGGTGACCGCGGGGGGGGGTATTTCATTATCATGCATGGTCGTAGTCGTATGACCATAGACCCTCGCATCCCTACAATGCCGGGACGGAGCATGTCGGGTTTTCACCGACCAGGCAGACATTGCTAGCACCAAGCGCGAAGCGCCGTGAGGTGTTGGGCGAGTGGCATGAAGGGTGAGCTGCATCCTGCTAAGAACCGCTTGTCAGGCGGACTTGCATATGGATGACAGCTTCAATGAGTTAATTTAATGTCTGGTGTGGCTACTTCCTGAGACAGCAATGGGAGCACTATGTATCTGCCTCACGAATGTCTCACCATATCACACTACGTGATACGATCATTCCTCTTGTGCGGAGATGAGGTTATCAACCCCGCACAAATGATCTACTCGACCGCCAGCCTTGGGTAACCGCCAAAACGAAATAAGAAAGAAAAAAAAAACGGTACGCCCTTCCCCCCTCCTGAATCACCTTTGACCTAATCCGCGCCCAATACCTCCAACTTGCAACATCTCTGCTGCGACATGGTTTTGTAGCGTCGAGCACGCTTTTGGACTAGGGGGAGACGAGCGCGCCTCAACAGCCCCGTCTCAAAGCATGGCCGAAAATTTCATCGGTCTCCTCGAAGAGTCCCTGGGCCGCGGAGTGTGGGCAGACCCTGTGGCTTCCCAGCTGGCGAGGCCTCTGGACGCCGTCCTCGCGTATCTGCCTCCAGAGGGCGCACGGGTAAGTTTTACTTCCTCCAGTAGAGAGAGTTTTACAATAAGTTGAGTATCGACCACCACTCAATCGGTCGAACTCGCAGCTGACGTATTTGCGAAACAAAACTGCATTCAAAAACTTATTTCGGAAGACCCCGATTTCGATGTTTTCCCTGGGTCAAGCAGTGATTGATTGGGTTAGCAACCCATTCGGAAGAGCCAAAATACCGATGCTTTACTTTGGTCAAAGTAGTGATTGGGTTAGCAACTTATTCGGAAGACCGAAATACTGATGTTCCGTTGGTCAAGTGGTGATTGGGTTAGGGGTTAGAATCAGGGTCAGGATAAGTCCGCTTTTGTCGTATACAGGGACCGTCGACCATAGTGCCGAATGCGGATAAACTACCATAAGTTCCTGTACATCTGCGCCCCTCCGCCCGTTTTATGGGGGGGGAGACTACTATACGTAAAAGTAGAGCTGGACGTTTTCTAACAGTTCGTACAATAGCAAAAGGGATCATTTCATGCCCGGAGTGCTGTTGGGCAGTCCGTGGATTTCTCCACGCAAGAAGCATGCCTGTCGATGAGCGAGTGTAGGGTGTGGGGGGTGTCGAACGGCATTATTTTGAACGGCATTGATTGGTACTCGGCACAGGGATAACGGGACGCGAACAAAGGCTGAAACGGAACACGATTATTCACCACGAGTTCCATGTTCTATTGCGGGTCGCAGGTTCGCCTCGTGGCTGTGTGTGGGAGTATGCCGAGGTTGTGGTGCTACTTGGGGCCATCAAGCCAGATGCTACCCACCAATCGTAGCGGGTGATTCAGCATCGTGCTTTCCACGCTTGGTCTCGAAGGGAATCCACCTCTCTGCCGTTTTTACTGGGCTAACAACTTTGATGCGCCTTTCCTTGATGCGCCTAGCACAACCGGGGTGTAAAAACCAAACACCCAGAAGTTCGCATGCTCACAAAGCTTGCCGTTTTCGACGAAATTGGAGCTCACAAAGCTTGCCGTTTTCGACGAAATTGGAGAGGGAGAGTTCGACGCTAACCCTAGCATTCTGTCCCCTGCCATTCGGTTGCTGTCCCCTGCCCTCTGATTAAAAAAAAAACAGCTTCACGAAGATTCCGGCCGTCGCTTCCAACCCCTGGGGCACAGCTCACCCTCGCATCTTTCCCTTGCGGAAGTCGCTGGCGACCGCATAATCGAGTCTCCACCACCAGCAAATGTAGATGGCAACCCTCGCAAAGATGGCACTACGATAGTAGCAGCAGCAGCAGCAACAGCAGGTGTAGCGAAATCAGCGAAGCCGGCATCAGCCGCCGGACAGCCAACAACAGCGCTAGCGGCAAGTTCAGACTCAAAACGTCGCCTCTCCTCCTCCTCTTCCTCTTCCTCACCGATGGGACCGTCGGCGAGTGGCCCTGGCGGCGGCGGGGGAGTTCCCACGAAGGACGCGTTTTCCCTCACCGCTACCATGGAAAACGGAGCGGTCGATGAAGCCCCGCGCGCCGTGTGGCTTGGGCGAGTCGCGGCCGTCCTGGAAGCCAGGGGGGACCGAGATGGCGCGGTCCGTCTATACGGTGAAGCGTCGGAGGTACTGACGGGAGCTGTCGGTGTCCGCGAAGGCGGCAAGGTTGCCACCGGGGCAGGAAGCAGCGTTTATGGGCAGAACGGAGGAGCCAGTCTAAGGGAAGGAGGTTGCGGGATGGGTGCGGTGGGGCTTGGGGTGGGGTCCGGGGTTGTGGCCAACGGGGGGGGGGGGGGGGGGGGGGGGGGGGGGGGGGGGGGGGGGGGGAGTGATTTGTTCCCGTACTCTGCCCGAGCTCACCACCTGGCATCGATGATCGAGCGCGCTTACAGGCGCCACTTCAATAGGTGAGCAGTGCTTTTTGATCATCGTCGCGTTTGGTGTTGTCCCAAAGTACGGGAGGTATTTTTCATGGCTGTGCTGTCCGACGTGCTCTGTAGAGACATGCCGTTGTTTTAATGGCATTGTTGTGCATGCAAAACCCCGCCAGTTGTGTTTTGTCATCTGCGCGTGATTCCCCGAGCACACAACCGCCCAGTAGCCAGCAGCAGCACCACCGCATCTCCAATTTCCCTGTGCGTACGACTTTGACGCTCGAACACTCTGTCACGCTCAACGCTGTGATATTTGTTTCCAGATACACCGCCAATTCGCCTCCCTCTGTGGCTCGCCCCCAAACCTCGCCGCGATCCAATAGACCCCCAGTGCATACATCTCCCCCAAAAATTATAAGGAAGCAACGTACTGAGCGCTCAACTGTTAGAGGTGTCTCTATGAGGAGTAGGAACGGTACTCCGTCTCGAAAGGGGTGCATGGTCAATGGCCAAAATACTAAGGTAACCAACAAATGAGTACGCTCCCCCCCCCCCCTCTCGTTCATTCGAAGCTGTCGTTCATCGAATGTCAGCCTCACAGGCCGTTCTTAGTTGGATACAGGTCGCCCTTTATGTTACTCCCCCAATAGTTCAGGGCGCTTCGCGCTTGGTGCTTCACCCTTGGTGCAAACAATGCCTGCCTGGCCAGCGAAAAACCCGACGTGCTTAGTCCCGGCATTGCAGAGATGCGAGGGTCTATGGTCATACGATTACGGCTATGCATGACATGAGTACACCCCCCCTCCCCCCCCCACCCCCCTCACTACCGCCACCGTCTACACAACCAACACATATTCGGTCGACCCACGCGCGCGCGGCTATAAACCCGCAACGTCTGCAGGCGAGTGTCAGCCCAGACGATTGTCGCCGCTTCGTTTCGCGGGTACTCAGCCCGCGCCGACGATCGTCGAGACCGAAAGCGTCAAAGCAGCGTGGCCGACTTTATCAAGCGCGCTTGGCGCCGGTACATGGCAAAACGGCACGAGGCGGCCAAGAAGTTCCAGGCGCTGGCGCGGGGGGCCGACGGGCGGCGGAAGTACAAGCAGCTGCTGGTGACGATTGGGTGCTCTATCGTCGTTCAGTCGGTGGTGAGCCTGCGTATTGCTTGGGTGATGCACGTGTTACGATGAGGGTGTACGAAGTTCCCCCCCCCTAGCATACACCCCTACCCGCTGCAATTCTGGTCACCATGGTCGCCTGAAAAATGCAAAACAACCCCCCCCCCCCCCCCCCCCCCCCCCCCCCCCCCCCCCCCCCCCCCCCCCCCCCCCCCCCCCCCGCCGGCCACACCGGAAATTAAATCAGCTCATTGAAGCT
The DNA here is from genome assembly GCA_008828725.1 of Saccharina japonica. Taxonomy (NCBI): domain Eukaryota; class Phaeophyceae; order Laminariales; family Laminariaceae; genus Saccharina; species Saccharina japonica. The sequence continues at coordinate 122,624 of MEHQ01002110.1, forward strand.
GTCATCCATATGCAAGTCCGCCTTACAAGCGGTTCTTAGCAGGATGCAGCTCACCCTTCATGTGACTCGCCGAACACTTCAAGGCGCTTCGCGCTTAGTGCTAGCAATGTTTGCCTGGTCGGTGAAAACCCAACATGCTCCGTCCCGGCATTGTAGGGATGCGAGGGTCTATGGTCATACGACTACGGCCATGCATGAACATGAAGTACACCCCCTCCCTCCCCCCCGTTCTCCTTTCTCGAAGGGCTCTGTATCTCTCGCGATATCTGAACATTATTGGTTTTTTTTCAAGTTTGATGTCCAATCCCATCGCCTAGGGATGTATCGATTTTTTGTTTGTTTGTTCAATCAATGTGGGTATTTGATGACGAGGAGGCCGTCCAGCCAGAACCCGGTTTGTCCAAAACAAAAAAGAAAGAAAGTGATATTGTACCACTGTATCATTACGGGGTAACATAGTAACCAGGACCAAATACGCTTAGCAAAAATACTGAAATTATACTGCGAAGTATAGGTTTTTTGTGTATGCGCTGGGTCCTACTTACTATGGTCCCCCGTATGTAGTAGCACGCGTCATTTCTGGGGTGCCAAAGAGCAATTGAGCAGGGGGGGGGGGGTGTACTCATGTCGTGCATGGCCGTAGTCGTTTGGGGGGGGGGTGGGGGGAGGGTTTCCTTTGTGTGTGCGTTTCTTTGTGTATATATGTGTTTTATATGTGTGTGAACGCACGGACTGTCACCCTAGGCTCGCTGTTTCAGAGCATGACTGGGACTGGAAGGCTGGTTGTGCGAGCCTGCAGCACCTAGTGCTGCATATAGACCTGCTCGTAGGGGCAAACAAGAACTGGTTTTATTTTTGAGGCCCGTTCGGTTTCTTCGCATCCCGGCAGGATACGTTGAAAAAAAGCACAATTTTTAAGAATTACGCACACGTACGTACATCGCTTCCGGTATCGGCTTATTTCCCCCGAGCAAACGGACAGCGCAGACCAACCTCAATGGCGATGAGTATGCGGGCCGTTTCGATCCATGGAATAGTTGGTCGCTGACATTATGTCACAGGCTATGTGTGTGCTTTCATCTGGCGGGTGAAGAGGGAACCACCCACCCGCCCTACCGCGCACGCCTTGCTCGCGCCTCTGCCGTGATAGCATGGGGGCCGTACTGCAAAAAAATGATTTTCGTCGCTTTTGGTTTCTCGTTCTCGGTCTGGTAAGACGCCGCCATGCTTGGCAGACAGACTCTCCAGATATTGCCATACGGCAGTTTTATTTTCCCGAAGGCCTTTACATGCGTCGACTTGGCAGACACTCCATACATTTGCCACACAGTTCCGTTTTTTTTTTCTTCTTTTCCCGAAGGCTTTTTCATGCGTCGATCGCAGCAAAATACGCGCCTGGGGGGGCACACGACAGCGAGCACCTACTTTTCTCAGACGAAAAATATAAGAATAGTCATTTTTCGCGCTTAAGTACTGCAAACGGTAGGCGAGGGGGCTAACTATAGGAGGCACGCCTTTTTTTTGTGCTGTCTGTCCAACGAGCTCGTAACCCTGGGAAGCTTATTCTCTTCGTGCCTGCTACCAATACAAATAGTGGGGAAGGGGTGTCTCCGAGGGCACCAGCACACACACACATAAGGCTCCCTCCCGTACGCGGCAGGGTACCGTTCGTTGTTTCTTGACAAGCTGTCGTGTTCCTTTTTTTTTTCACTTTTCTCGGAAAATCAAATCGGCAATCCCCCGGATCGGACATCCCGCTAAAATTGCCATTTTGAGAGTTGTTTTTCGCCCCACTTCCATACGATACCAAAAAGCCGCCGCTGATCAGAGCTTGAATGTATTATTACGCTGTTGCAACTTTTACAGGCACGACGAGCCCTGGCGGTGATACTTGTGCGGAGGCTCCGCCTGGAGCTGGCCGCCGCGAAACGCCTCCAGAACGTGCAGAGGGGCTTCGCCCTGAGGAACGCCAGAGCCACCGCGATCTCCGAGATTCACGGCGAGCTGTGGCGAGCAGCGCGAGGTGAGCGCGGGAAACAAGAGGCACAACATAGGACAGATCAGACCAGATTCCAGCTCACACACCTGTTACGGAGAGCGACGTTTGGTCGATCCCGTCCTGTGCTATCCCTCCGAATCCCTGCAACTCGGGATAATTTACTAAAAATTGGAAGAATTTCCTCTGCTCTCCGTGACACATCTGATAGACCAGATCCCCGTTTCGTCGTATATTATGGCGATGCGTTAATGTGCAAAGAACAACCTGAAGCACACATTGGTGTCCATCCACCGTCTACAGAATATGAATACGCACGTATACAACAATACCCGGACATTCTACAGATCACACGTACGCGGACGGCAACGCTTTTACAACCGGCGTTCATTTTTGTTTTTGCGTGCTCTCTGTTTTATTTACAAGCATCCCCGTTCCTCGTGGCCCTGTTTTGGTGCGTTGTGGTCGATGCAAAACTATGGCCCGTGCTGACGCAACGCACCTACACCTACAAAACAGCAGAGCCCAGACTCTTATCAAACCGATGCGTAGGTTCCAGCGGCAGTGCTGATCGTCTCGGGGCGTACAAGCAGTATCTGTACTACTTTCGGGGGGGGGGGGGCTAATGTAGTAAAAAGGGTAATCAGAACCCACGATGGACCCCAAAAAACATACATCCTCCCTGATGCGTACACGCCATACCTTTTGACGTGTGCTACGATAGAGGCTGTAGCACTTTTTTGCCGTTTTTTTTCTGAATTACGGGGCTCTTTGACCCAATATGGCCGGTATTTATTTTTTCGCGTTACACTACTGTATGTTTCCTTTTTTACCCTTGAGGTCATGAGAATATTCGTCGGGCATACGAGGCACTTTTACTTTCCTCCAAACACAGTTTTTTGTTTTATGGGGTATGGGGGGCTGGCTCCACGAGTGACCACCAACCTCAACCTCAGGTGTACACAACCTCTTTCGTAGCACGCGTCTGTTTTTTGGCCTGATTACTATACTCCCCCCTATGGTCATACGACTACGGCCATGCACGAAAATGGAGTACACCCCCCCTCCCCCTGATAATGGTCTGTCAACAACCGCTGGTGTATCTATTTAAGAAAAAAACAAAAAAAAACAACAACAACAACAACAACAACAACAACAACAACAACAACAACAACAACAACAACAACAACAAAAAAACAGCTGTGAGATCGAGGATTTCGTCGAAACTCTTGTTTGCTACGTAGCTGAGCGTGATACTTCGATCGCGCGTGCTTTACGGGTTTTATTTGTCCTCATGCAGGATGTATATATAGTCTTCGCGCACAGACATCATCAAGATGATTGCTGTCAGCAGAGACCTCGCACAGTCTCAATGCACACAACAAACACCGAACCGACGGCCTACGGTTCGGTTCAGGCAGCAGTGCTGATTGTCACGGGACAAAGGCTGAGCGTGGCTTGCTTCTTCGCTTCCCTCTATCCATGCTGCCTGTTGTGCGTTCTTTGGCCTTCGCCTGAAGCAGCAAGGCAGCCGATGACGCCCACCACTCCCAAACCAACCAACGCTCCAAACCCATACCCACACCGCTCGATTCGTTTCTTCTGTTGTTTTTGGCTGATTCCCGCCTGCTGCCAGGGCTGAATCGCGTAGCACGGGGTTTCCTGCACCGGCGTTTTGCCGGGATGTTGGGGCAGTTCGCCGTCGACAACGAGATCGACCGCTCGCAGAAGGAGGCGGAGATGGTCGGGAGGGCCGTGCGCCTGGCGATCGCCAGGGTCGATATGTACTTGACGGTGAGGCTTGCACGCGTCCAGGGGGGTGGTACCTAATTAATCCACACTGAACTTAAGTTAAACAAAATGTCACTCCACCCCTACCCTCTTATCCGAAAGATAAGGAAATTTTGTATATTAACAGTAAATGATAAATGTTCCAATTGCCAATTGCTATACTTCGGGTCATACGTGTAGTTGGTACAACTTCAAGGGTTGGGTCAGTCGTCTCCTTAATTCAAAATCCATAACATGTACCCTGGCACTCAACTCCCAGGACATGTCACTTTATTTAATCGACCCACCCCTACTTATTATCTGGTTTATTGAATATTCATTGTAAATTTACACCTCCACCCTTGTTGAGAGGAGGCCCATGTACGCATATAGGGCAACTTGATCTCGCAGACAATTTTGTTTCTTCTTCTTCTTCTTGTTCTTCTTCTTGTTCTTCTTGTTCTTCTTGTTCTTCTTCTTGTTCTTGTTCTTGTTCTTCTTCTTCTTCTTCTTCTTCTTCTTCTTCTGCCTTCTGAGAGCGATTGACGTATACCGCAATCAAGACAATCAAGTTAACAACACCACCTGCAACGACTTTCGGGGCCGATTTTCTGCCCAAAGCATGCATGCCTTAGGCAGGCACACAACAACGAAAATTGTGGCTTTGAAAAAATCTTGTCGAGATATATCTCCATAGACTCCGTCGCTCTGATAGTATACGTAGGCGTTTACACTCCCCCCGTTGTCGAGATTGAAAAAAAAACTTTTGAAATTCATCCAAGGGGGGGGTGTTATGTTATCACCCCGGGTGGTACGGTATGAACGGTCAACGTTGAAGCTCATTCATGCTGCTGCACACCGTCGGAGGGAAAACGTAAAAAACAACAATACCACTCTGTACCGAAAATTTAAGCACCGTTTGGATTGAATATTGATGTACGAAGGGTACTCATATTTAGGGACATATTGGTAGATGGTGACCGGTTTAGGCCTTAAGGACTGCGCAGTCCCGTTGTGTGGACAACACACTTGGAATAAGCGTCATATTTAGGTTTATCTTGAAATTAGAGTGCACCAGTAAAACAGTTAAGGAAGCATGCATGCATGCCTCCCAAGTACTACAAGATGCAGGATGAACGCCATTATTGATGATGCTGCTGTCTGCCTCATTTTGCTAGTTGGTGTATCGCGTTTTGGTTGCTTGTGTTGTTATAATAATGTTCGCATAGCTATGTACAGGATGACCGTCGATTGTGCTGCTGGTCTGTTCATATCGTGCTCTGGCAGCTTCTGAAATACTATACCTGGTATCGCGATTTGGCAGCGTCTGCCCATACCGTGTTTTGGCAGCGTCTGCCCATACCGTATTTTACATAGCAGCTTTTGCTCTATCGTATTTTGGCATCTTCTTGCTATTCTATATCCTCTCCTGAAAAAAGACATAGTATTTAGTTAATACCAACTCAAGACGTTAATTAATCAGCCTCAGTAGGCGGAATTCGACGCAAGTCGACGAGGAAAGAAAGTGCTGAAATCTTCTCGCGAGAAAAATGCAAGGCATGCACCGTAGTGGGGAGGGGGGACAAGAGCCTACTTAGTGACCCCGGATCTGAGTTACGACTAAAGAGGGAGAGAGAAAAGAAGGGCGAAGATAATAAATGGGATGGACAAAAACAAAAAGAAAACATCCGTACTTATCGTGTATACTAGGGCGGCACATGCACGCTTCTCTATACCGTACGGTCTCAGTGACAAGCAAAAGCTGTCACACGGGTACGTCACCCCAACTGACGCGAACGCCAAGGCTGATTGTGTAGACTCCGATGCGACAACACCATGCAGTCACGAGTGAGATAAACGTCAACACGAGCGGTTCAGTCACGAGAGAAAACGTCAACACGAGCAGCGGTGTTCACAGCAACGCCGCCGCCGCCAACAACAACAACAACAACCACGACAAGTACAAGTACAAGTACAAGTACAACTACAACTACAACTACAACTACAACTACAACTACAACTACAACTACAACAACAACAGCAAGGGTCCATTCCTCCCAAAACTAACCTCGGAATCGATCACCGCCCCACGACCTCTAGGGACGGCAAACGAAATTCGCAAGTTTCGTCCTAAATAGATGTAATCCTCGATCACTTCAGCTCTAGTAGTTTCCGAGTTTACCATCTATTCCCGGCGAACACAGTATGAATAGTCATCATAACCAAATACGGCGTGTAGACGTTGGGGGATAACTATTTTTTTGGGGGTCTATAGTGGGGTTCTGCTTACTACAGTACTTCCAACACCCCCCCGTAATTTTAAACACAGCGACCAGAACTTTACTCTATATACATACCAGAAGACTTTGAGCGGTGCAGCATAATAGTTGTTGTTGTGTCACACACACGCCCTATATATATTACCAGTATATATATATTCCGACCAACCTTCTCCTCGTCGTGTTTCCGCGTCGCTTTTGCTTCTTGCCTCAGACCGACGCAGGCAAAGCGGACCTTGCCCTCGAAATCAGGCGGCTCAGGGCAGCCGCGGCGCAGTCCAACATTTCGATGCGGGGCGCTTCCCCGGCGAGGAAACATCTGGAGGGCGTGCTCGACGTTTTCAACTCCTATGACCTTGACGGCTCCGGGACCATCGATGTAAGGGGGGGTTTTGATTGTGCTTGCAATAGATACCACAGGTACGATGACGGTTACATATATTTGGGAGTTCATATACTTGGTGAGGCTTTCTCCACCTGTGTGGTCCCGTGCTTGCGGGGACCTGGCTTGCTTGACTTCGCCTTGGCTAGCTGCGACTTCGCTTACCTTCTCCGGGGAACCATATACCTTCCCCCGGAGTGATTGATGTGCGGGAGGGGAGGGGGGGGGGGGGGGGGGGGGGGGGGGGACTCATTTGTTGCTTGCCTTTGTCATTTGACCATTGACCTCGCATCCCTTTCTAGACAGAGCAGTGATTGAGGGGGGGGGGGGGGGGGGGGGGGGTCATGCCAGTCTGTCCGTAAATATAAGGGCCGCTTTGTTTCATTATCATCCCCCGCGCAGCAAGCACCTCAAGGGGCTTCGCGCTTGGTGCTAGCAATGCCTGCCTGGTTGGTGAAAACCCGACGTGATCCGTCCCGGCATTGTAGGGATGCGAGGGACTATGGCCAACCCCCCCACACACTCTCCCTCCCTCCCTCTCTCTCTCTCTCTTTCTCTCTCTCTTTCTTCCACCCGATCGATCTCCCGCCTTCTCCGTACAACAAAACCACGTATACTATGTACGCACCAACCGAGGGCATACATATATACGTACATACGACAAAAATATAAAAGAAACACCAAACTCCTAAAAAACAAACAGTGGGATGGGATTATTTTGTGCACGAATTAAGAAACAAATGACAAAACATTAAGATAAAAAAACATAGCCCCCCCCCCCCCCCCCTCCCTACCCCCCGACTTTCTTCAAAGTACGTACGAGACCTCGGAAAAAAGAACCGGTCGTTTCAGATTATTATTAAAAAAAAAATCATTCTCCGGCGGATAGGCAAAACTAAGCTTACGCCCTCCACACTTCCACGTCTCACTGCGTGTCGTGTGTCAATTCACTCCATGCCCCCTCGAAAGTATCAGTCCTTGCTGCCTACTACTCCGGAGACTTAAGCATGTTGACCCGACCTGACCCCCGAAGGGGCCCGGTGCGGTGGGGATAGCCACCCGAAGAGTAAAACTCTCCGGGTAGTGTGGAACTTGCCGAGGCTCATCCACCAACAAAAACCCAGGCCAAGAAGCCTTGCCGCCAGACTCGGATCAGTTACGATCCACCCTACCCGTTTGGGCGTTGGTCCTCAATATTATCGTTTTCTTGTTTCGTACACATAAATAACCCTCGTACATACCAACCGCTCTTCTGTGTTGTACCCGTCCGGCACAGGACTCGGAGCTGACGCCTCTGCTCGGCGCCCTCGGCATAAAGATGACCGACGCTGAACTCAAAGTGGTGTCGGCTAGCGTGGACGCCGACGGGAGCGGCGACATCAGCTTCTCCGAGTTCTACGCGTGGTTCGCAGGAGGAGGTACTGCGGGCATCGACAAAGTCGGCGGTGGCGATGAGTCGACCGAGGCGGCGGGAACTATCGGGAGCAGCAGCAGCCAGAGCAGGCGGAGTCCCTACCTACCTATGGGGGGGCCGACGACGCAAAATCGGACGGTGATGGACCTGGGGCTGAAGAACGCTGCGGGCTTGGGTTTTGCCAAGGTGTTCCTCTTTTTTTGGTGGTATGGGAATACCGGGTATGGAATACCGGGTATGGAGTATCGGGTATGGGATACCGGGTATGGAATATTGGGTATGAAATACCGGGTAGTGTTTTGACATGGGGTTGGAGTATCGGGTATGGGATACCGGGTATGGAATATTGGGTATGAAATACCGGGTAGTGTTTTGACATGGGGTTGAAGATCGCTGCGGATTTGGGTTTTTGCCAAGGTGCTCCTCTTCGTTTGGTGGTATGGGAATACCGGGTATGGTATACCGGGTATGGAATACCGGGTATGGTATACCGGGTATGGGATACCGGGTATTGAATATTGGGTATGGAACGCCGGGTAGTGCTTTGACATGGGGCTAAAATCATCACGTTTTCTTTACAGTCCGATTTGTACTAATGGTAGATTTTTGTTCTCAACGACCCTTAGGATAAGCTGTGGTCACAGCTATTGTCGTCCCCCCCCCCCCCCCCCC